>JAGKTI010000808.1:48543-60561 GCA_018397915.1 Birgus latro | reverse complement strand
TATATGGTAGGATACTTATTGACAGAGTTAGGGAAATTACTGAGGAATTAGTTGGAGAAGAACAAGGAGGTTTTAGGAAGGGAAGAGGTTGTGTAGACCAGATATTCATTCTTAGATCCTTAGTGGAAAAGTTTCTAGAGAAGGGCAAGAAGTTGTATGCAGCCTTCATGGATCTGGAGAAAGCATATGACAGGGTGGATAGACAAGGTTTGTGGAAGGTATTAAGAATATATGGAGTGGATGGGAAGTTGTTGAAGGCAGTGAAGAGTATGTATGAGGGTGCTAAGGCTGCAGTGAGTGTGGATGGCAAACTGAGTGAATCTTTCCATTTGAAGGTTGGATTGAAACAAGGATGTGTCATGTCTCCATGGTTGTTCAATCTGTATATGGATGGGGTTATAAAAGAGATACAAGGTCAGGCAGTGGATGTTGGAGTGGCCCTAGTGAGAGAGGGCAGTGTTTGGAAACTCCCTGTACTGTTGTTTGCAGATGATACTGTGTTGTTGAGTGAAGACGAAGGGAAGCTGCAAGGCTTGGTAGATGAGTTTGGGAGTGTGTGTAAGAAACGGAATCTAAAGATGAATGTGGGGAAGAGTAAAGTGATGGTCTTCGAGAGAAGTGAAGCCAGTGAGTGTACAGTGAGACTGGATGGGAAGGAAATGGAGAATGTGAGTGAATTTAAGTACTTGGGCAGTGTGATGAGTAAGGATGGTAGTCTGGAGGGTGAAGTGCTCGAAAGGGTACAGCAGGGAAGGAAGGTTGCTGGTTCGTTGAAAGCAGTGATAAGAAACAAGGAGGTGAGCATGGAAGTGAAAAAGTTGTTACATGACACTATTGTGATACCAACTCTGACATATGGAAGTGAAGCTTGGACCGTCTTGGAAGGACAGAAGTCAAGAGTGAGAGCAGTGGAAATTAGTTATTTGTGAGGAGCATGTGGAGTCACATGGAAAGACAGACTTACAAATGAGGAAGTGAAGGAACGTTGTGGTGTGGTTGAGGACGTGATGGGAAGCATTAGGAGAAACACGTTAAGGTGGTTTGGGCATGTGGAGAGGATGGAGAGTGAAAGATTGATGAGGAGAGTGTATGTGAGTGAGGTGGAGGGGGCGAGAGGGAGGGGGAGGCCGAGGATGAGATGGAGGGATGGAGTGGAGAGGTATATGAGAGAGGAGGGTGTGAGTTGGGAGCGTGGTAGTGAAATGGCAGGGGACAGAGTGACAAGGAGGCGATTTGTTTGTGGCCACCCCGTTCGGGATTGAGGCGTCTGGCGATAGATAGATAGGTGTGCAAACCTATATGGTGATGAAGATTAAAATTGCCGATTCAGTCCAAGATCGATTGTGCGTTTACCTCAGTCATCTGATGAAAGTGATTGGTTCACCTTTGTCTGCACATCTTGGCAGACTTCTGTTTTGCAAAAATATTTATTTTGAGTACAAAAAAATGTATCTGCATTGTAAATCGATATTTATTACAAAACAAAAGTCCATCAGGGCGAGTTGTTAGGCTAGAGGCAATACAATTCTAACTTTAAGAAATTTTCACTCTGAATCCTGATTTTCTATTAATGATTAAATTAAGCACAGATTTTTGACTGAAATTCAAATAATTAGGTGCGCAAACCTATATGGTGATAAAGATTAAAACTGCCGATTTGGTCCAAGATCAATGTGTGTTTACCTCAGTCAGCTGATGAAAGTGGTTGGTTCACCTTCATCAGCACACCCTGGCAGACTTCTATTTTGCAAAAATATTTGAGTACAAAAAAATGTATCTGCATTGTAAATTGATATTTATTACAAAACAATAGTCCATCAAGGCGAGTTGTTTGGCTAGACACAAAACAATTTTGCTAACTTTAAGAAATTTTCACTCTGAATCCTGATTTTCTGTTAATAATAAAATTAAGCACAAATTTTTGACTGAATTTCAAATAATTATGTGTGCAAACCTATATGGTGATAAAGATTAAAACTGCCGATTTGGACCAAGATCGATTGTGTGTTTAACTCAGTCAGCTGATGAGTGTGGTTGGTTCACCATGTGGTGTTCCATTCCTTGTTCATTTTCCTCTTTTTTCCTCAGCTTTCTGATCTTCTTCTATCATACCTTCCACATTCTCATCAACAACTGTCTAAACAACCATTCTTAGGGTTATAGCTAGCAAAATACCGCTCTCTTGTGTCCATTATTATTATTGATATTGTGTCAGTGTTATTTTATGAAGTGCTCGAAAGGGTGCAGCAGGGAAGGAAGGTTGCTGGTTCGTTGAAAGCAGTGATAAGAAACAGGGAGGTGAGCATGGAAGTGAAAAAGTTGTTACATGACAGTATTGTGATACCAACTCTGACATATGGAAGTTAAAGTTGGACCCTGTTGGAAGGACAGAAGTCAAGAGTGAGAGCAGTGGAAATGAGTTATTTGAGAGGAGCATGTGGAGTCACATGGAGAGACAGACTAACAAGTGAGGAAGTGAAGGAGCGTTGTGGTGTGGTTGAGGATGTGATGGGAAGCGTTAGGAGAAACACGTTAAGGTGGTTTGGGCATGTGGAGAGGATGGAGAGTGAAAGATTGACGAGGAGAGTGTATGTGAGTGAGGTGGAGGGGGCGAGAGGGAGGGGGAGGCCAAAGATGAGATGGAGGGATGGAGTGGAGAGGTATATGAGAGAGGGGGGTGTGAGTTGGGAGCGTGGTAGTGAAATGGCATGGGACAGAGTGACATGGAGGCGATTTGTTTGTGGCCGCCCCGTTCGGGATTGAGGCGTCTGGCAATAGATAGATAGTTATTTTATGCACTGTGTATGTTAGTTTTGTTGGTATAGGTAGCCTACGTTCCAGAATGCTCTAGAATATTGGAATAATTGCCGAACAATATTGGAGAATTCGGACAAAGTATGGTAATAGTCCAGGGAATGGTATGTGGGGCCCTACCAGGTGAGTACTTTTGCAATTCCCGGACTTTTGCCATTCCTGGACTGGTCTCCCCCCCTTTAATCCAGGAAATCAAGGGTCGAGTGTATGTGCAATAACTACTTTCTTCATCAAACGAAACATTTAACCAGTAAAAGTGGAAGGTTTTACGGACACATCTTCATCATCATCGTCATCCCAGACCTCCTTTCCCACCCTAAGGCTGGATGAGGAGTAGCTTACAGACACAAAACTATAAAATAGGAACATCTGACACCTGCATTACAGTAATTAACAAGAAGTGGTGCGAAGACAGAGCAAGCCTGTCCACAGCAGTCATATTAGTGCTGACATAAAAACACAACAGGATATCTAGTCAAAGATGTCACATATCAAATTTGGTGTAATTCGGATGAAAACTGACGTTTTATGCCCATTTGAAATGATTTCCTGAAAACCACGAAACCATTTACTATGCTGGGTGGTAACTTTATAACCAAATTATGGCACCTGGTGGTTCAGTGGGTAATGAATGTGCTCCAATCGGATTAAGGCAGTGAAGGTTTATACCCAAGGGATGGTTGGGGTTAATTGCTCACGTAATGCCACTCAGGGATAAGTGAGGCTGGTCACTCCCGTCTTGAGTGTCAGGACCAACTTGCCTAGCCCCAGGCTCCTATGCTCCTCATGGGGCAACGTAGGATTGGATGATGTATGGATAGATGGATGGAAATTTAGGCCCGACCCACCTGACACTGACCCCCCCTACCGTTAACTGGGGGGTGACCCCTCTGATGTAATGAAGCATATTACAGGATGCGGATTTGAAAGATGCACCTTTAGGTTATGGTTTCGTGTTGTTATGACGAACTTGGAAGGAGTTATGGCAAAAAATATATATATATATATTACCAGTCCCCATTCTTTTACATTTTTTGGGTCTATAGCCTGGGCCTTGGCCCAATTTGGCCCAAAATTTAATCAGGTGATCAGAAGGTCATAGCCCATCATCCCTGTAATTTTAGTCAAAATCGCGCTAATAGTTTTTCTGTAGTGTTTCTAACAGACAGACACACAGACAAGCAAACAAACAGAGTGAAAACAATACCTGTCCCCAAGCCCCTCTGGGACAGGGATGGGTAATTAGAAATTAACCCCTGCAACTTAGTGACTGATTCCTTGCTTTATAAGCTTATAACTGCTATCACCATAAGGTTTCATTAACCCCTACGCGCCAAGTCACGGGATATGCCAATGTGATTTAGGTGGATGGAGGCCACCGGGTGTCGGCATTTGCCACAAATGCATTCCTGCCATTGTTTGAATTGGCTTATGTTTGATCTCGCGACCAAAGGGGATGGATAGACTCCCGCATGTGCACGTAAGTGTACTTCAGTCTGTCCCGTGACTTTGCCAGGTGCAGAATGATGTTATCTGAACCCTCCTCCTCCTCATATTCCATTCCCACATCATGCAGACTCCTTGCCTCATCCACCCCTGCCAAGCCTCTGCCCAAAGATACTAAGAAAGGGCTCTAGTTTATCTAGTAGTGGAGAAGTTATCTCGTTGAGAGCGATGCCAAAGTTGGGGCCATGCACACATGCACGAGGACATCCCGTTTCAAGCACCGAAAGTTACTCATATTCTTCACGTCCTTACTCATCGATGCGACCACCTGCAGACCTGGGGATGCTTTCAGTGGCAAGAGAGTTGGTGAGTAGTATGGTTTTTAATTTGTTTTCCTGACTGCTATACTTTCCCAGATATGAGGTTTGGAAAAAAGGCTATTTTGAGAAATATGCCCATAGGAAGAGGGCGGCCACAATATAATATGCCCAGTATCTAGGGGTTAAGATCATGGGAGACTTCCTGTAGCAAAAAGGACTTCTGGATATTGTCCTTTGCTACCAGAATGCTCTCATAATCTGAATAAAACTGTCTGGTGGTAGCAAGAACAAAACAGAAAATATGTTCCTGGATTAAAGGGATTAAATGATCACCCACTACTGTACACCCTGTCGTTAACAACAAATCACTAACCTGCATCGTTTCTGAGGTACTTCTCCTGGTGCAGTGTCTGAGCTAGAGTCATCACGGTCATCATCAACAACTCCCAACTGGCCATAATCTGCCCGACCCCAAACATACACATCCCCTGATGCAACGCCGGCCACACAGTGAGTCCAGCCTGCCCGCATCCAAACCACACGCTCTCCACCAAAATAGTTATGTGGAATGGTCAGCGGGCAGGTGAAGTATGCTACGTTCCTGGGGACAAAGTCAACTGGTAGAGTTGGTCCTCGTTTAAACCTGTTTCATTAAAAACTGCCTTGATTTTAAGTTGCTGATGAATTAACACCTCCTTTTTGCGGTGAGGGTGGAGCAACATAAAGTTCCACAAACTGGATGGATCCTGTGATGAAGAAATATCTTTTGCACTCCTCATGTTCATATACAGGTACATTTTTTTTTTAACGCAAAGAAAAAGGAACCAACGGCCAGATGCCCATAGTATTTCTCCCACAAAAAATAATAATAATAATAATAAAAATAAATAAATAAATAAAACAGCAAATTCAAGATCTGTTCATTCCAAGATGCCTGGACACACCGCATTTGAAACTGGATGAATCCTGTGATGAAGAAATATCTTTTGCACTCCTCATGTTCATAAACAGGTACTTTTTTTTTTCTTTACACAAAGAAAAAGGAACCAAAGGCCAGATGCCTATAGGATTTCTCCCACAAAAAAAAGGATAATAATAATAAAAATAAATAAGTAAATAAAACAGCAAATTCAAGATCTGTTTATTTCAAGATGCCTGAACACACTGGATTTGAAAGACTGGAGGTCATAGGCAGTTGGAAATACAGACACAGGAATACAGTTCCAGAGCTGACCTGTTGCATACATGAAGGACTAGGAGTAACAGTTAACTCTTGCATTAGTGAGCTGGACAGAAAAGAGATGCAAGTTTGTTGCTTGGCAGGTGTTATGTGTCCGCCATAGTGGTGGAGGGATGCAGGCACACAGTTCAGAGAAGCAGTGACTACTGAAGCAGTGAATGAAAAGTGATAAAGATGCGACAGTGTGGTGAAGAGACAGAGGCTGACGGGAGCCAGTATAAGGAGGAGAGTTGAGATAGAAAGCCTTTGACTCCACCCCGTTGAGAAGAGCTGTAAATGGGGAGGCACATGAGAGTTGTACTCTAAACAGGAACGAATAAAACCCATGTGAAAAAGTTGTTACATGACAGTACTGTGATACCAACTCTAACATATGGAAGTGAAGCTTGGACCCTGTTGGAAGGACAGAAGTCAAGAGTGAGAGCAGTGGAAATGAGTTATTTGAGAGGAGCATGTGGAGTCACATGGAGAGACAGACTAACGAATGAGGAAGTGAAGGAGCGTTGTGGTGTGGTTGAGGATGTGATGGAAAGCGTTAGGAGAAGCACGTTAAGGTGGTTTGGGCATGTGGAGAGGATGGAGAGTGAAAGACTGACGAGGAGAGTGTATGTGAGTGAGGTGGAGGGGGCGAGAGGGAGGGGGAGGCCGAGGATGAGATGGAAGGATGGAGTGGAGAGGTATATGAGAGAGGGGGGTGTGAGTTGGGAGCATGGTAGTGAAATGGCAGGGGACAGAGTGACATGGAGGCGATTTGTTTGTGGCCACCCAGTGCGGGATTAAGGCGTCTGGCAATAGATAGATAGATAGATAGTGAAAAGACAACTGTGCAGGGGTAAAGAAAGCGCAGAGCTGGCTTAACACACCTAATCTCTTGGAAGCAGATTTCACAAAACAGGTAATGTGATCTTTCCAAGATAAATCCCACAAGAATGAAACTCCAAGTACATTTAATGATGATGCAGGGAAGATATGATACTAATAAAAATTACAGGACACTCATGCAGATGGTTTTGACAGGTTGAAAGTTGTAAGAACTGAGTTTTTGATGCATTAAAAACAACACTATTACTTTTACTCCAATCAAAGATACGAGCCAAGTCAGACATTAGGTGTGTCATAACCTCATTCCTTGTTTGTTAAAGTAACTGCTGAGATGGACGCTACAGGAAGCGAATGGAAAGATGAAGACTAGAGTCATCCGTGTATGAATGGACAGGGTTAGACGTGCAGCTTAGAAGGTCATTCATGAATTGAAGGAAGAGAGTTGGCAACAGGACCGAACCCTGAGCAACCCATTATTGATACCTCTACGAAAAGAACAGTGGCAGTTTACAACAGCAGCTCTAGATCGACCAGAGACCTCTTGTAACTTTTCTACTCTCCTTGTAACAAATACTTCCTCCTGTCCTTCCCTTCTTCTCTTCCTCCATCTTCTTTGGATTCTGATTCTGGCCATCACCAAGTGGTGGTCAAAAAGTCCACTTCCCCAACCTCTATATACTCTTCCATCCATTACACATCTTCTCATCCTTTCATCCACACACACAGTCAATCAATGCCTTCCGTTCATTCATTCCACCATCCACTCTTCCCACCACTCGCCATGTATACCTATGGATCATTTTGTGCCTGAAGAGGGTATTAGCTACCACCAACCCCCTCCCAGCACAAATGTCCACTAAAGCACTGCCATTCTCATCCATCTCTGCAGGCACACCCCACTCACCAACTACTCCATCCACCTTCTCATTCCCTACTTTTCTATTCATATCTCCAATCAAAAACACTCTCTCATTCCTTTCAAACTTTTCCAAGCAGGCTTCCACATTTGTCCAGAACTCTTCTCTCACTTTACTTACACGATCTTGCGTTGGCGCATACACGCATACAATTGCCCACATTTGTAGTCCAACTTTCACTTTTACCCAAAGAGTCCTTGACCCAATTGATCCATACTCTCTTACATTCTCCTTCCATCTGTTGCTCACAGCAATACACACTCCCTCTTTCGCCCTCTCATTCTCACCCACTCCCGCGCATATACCCCCCATCCATACTCCCATTCTCTCACACTCTCACCTCGCCATTTAGTTTCAGTTATTCCACATATATCCACTTTCGCACTCTCAAGCACCTGCACAATCTCTCTCTCTTTCACCTCATCATTCATTTTACTCATCGGTAATATTGTAGGAAAGTTTTTGGCATAGAGGGTCGAGACGAATAGTGACAATCATTCAGCTCGACGAAGAATTAAGAACCAACTGGGGATATCTATGCAATATCCAGCAAGGGAGTTGGCTGAATTACAGGAAACCCATCATAAGTCAAACTTTCAAAAGTTGGAATCTTCAGTTAGCCGAACTCAGGCCGAGACCACGTATGTAAGTAGGCCGAAATGCGGAGGGAAGGGGACAAATGGCGGCAGGCGGACAAATGGTGCCAGTCTGCTGCTTGCCTTCAAAGACAGTAGTTGTGCCATTCTTACTGCCATCTAGTGCTGATCAGTGCTCTCCTTTTTGCCTTCTGCCTTGCCATGGAAGGTTCAAAGCGTAAAAGAAGTGAAACTGGCACCTCTACTCATAAGGTAAAAAAAAAAAAAAAAAAAAAAAAGGTGTGCGTGTGACTTAGCGTCAAGTGATCATGATTAAAGTTCAGCACTATTATTACTGAAAGTGTTACATTGCAGTCTATTATAGTAATTACATTTAAGTTTAGTTCTTAATGTTCAGTGAAATAAATACAGTAAAACCTCGATATAACGGACTTCAGTAGACCGGAATTCGCTTTTATCAGACTCGAGGAGCTACCAGACTAAACTCCTATATATCGGAAAAAGTCCGATATAGCCAGAAAGCAGTCCGGACTGCCTGACAACTTCAGCTATGTTCACCACAATAAGACACGTAAAAGACATGTTTTTCAGTGCACAGTACAGTATTATTATACCATTTGATTAATGTAGTGAAGGTATAACACAGTACAATACTGCAATGGTGGTGAAAGCCACTGATGCAATCCGGACTAATGTCTGATACATCGGAAAAATTCCGGATTAGCAGGGGTAAGTCCAGATGTCGCTTTTATCGGAAAATCGCATATTTCGGACTGGCCTGAGCCCCAATTAGTCCGTTATAGAGAGGTCTTACTGTACTGGGTACTGTTTAGAATGTTATGTTAAATTGTGAATTCAACACCTCCGTCTCTAACACAAGCTGCCGACGGATCTGTATTGTCTCTAACAAAAGGTAAATTAGGTGCACTGAATTGTTTCTTTTCTGTCTTTCTTTAATCATTTATACACTGTATATGCTACTTTACTTTAGTGTTGAAAAGACAAATAATAAGTACTGTTTTTGCAATTTGGGGGGTGAAAATCCATCTCCAACACACGCTGGTGACGGGTCTATACTGCCTCTGTGAATTATTTTCTACCAATTAACCACTTCAGTACCGTCACGTCTATTTCTACTTTATTTATGCTTCCTCCAGCCGATTTTATAGCACTCAGGACTGGGCTCTCGTACTGAAGGGGTTAACAAAGGCTGTATCATCCCTGTGCACTTCCACAGATCCTCCCTACACTGAAAAAAATTGTCTGGTGGCAGCAAGAACAAAATGAAAATACACCCGGCACTGAAGGGGTTAAAGGTATATTAAATGTGCTAAACTGTTTATTTTTGACGCAACTTATTTATTTATATAAGCTCCTTTAATTTAGTGTTGAAAGGACGAGTAATAGGTATTGTCTTAGCAATTATTGGGGGGTGAAAATTCAGTAGGACTTATGAAGGGTTTACTGTACACCGGATGATTGAGAGTTTACTCTATTCATATCCATAAAATCGAGTTTTATAATGGAGAAAATTTGGGACCAGACTCCTCCAAAAAGTGACCTTCACACCCTATCCAAGTAAAAACCCCACCTAACTACTTGAACCAAAAGTTACACCAATGGATTCAACATATTTTTCACTGTATTTAAAGTATGCTAGTAACCATATAATATTTAGCACAATATAAGGCTACAGCATTCAATAAACAATAATGATTCTGTAAGAAAATCTTAAAATACATAAAATGCATTCCAGACATACCTAGTCGGAATTTGGTCCAGTGCTGCACTATTGTACTTGCCCATCCTCTGCTTATGTGGTACATAAACTCTATCCCACAGGTTAAAACAACCTGAACTGTAAATGGCAGACAAAAGATGAGGTGTAGGAATGGGGTGGGGGGGTTTGAGGGTGGTGCAAGCTGAAAGGAGGGCAGCCTGATAGTGGAGAACAGGGGCCCTAGAAATAAGGCATGTGGCTCCTGACAAAAAATATATATATATAGGTACAGTACAGTACTCACTTAGGGTCATGTGCCAGCTGCCCCCACTTGTTGTCGCCCCAGGCCAGGACATGACCCTCGGCAGTCAAAGCATATGTTGTGTTCTGACCACATGCCACGCTCACCACCTTTTTAAAACAAATGGCATCATTAAGAGGCAGGGAGGGGTACACCAAGTTCTTATATACTGTATATATATATATGTATATATATATTTTTTATTTTTATTTATTTATTTTTTTTAATGCAAGGAAGAAGGAACCAAGGGCCATGGGCCCGCATACTGTTCCTTCCAAGAAAAAGTAAAAACAATACAAAAGAGAGCCAAATTCAAGATCCATTCATTTCGAGATGCCTGGACACACTGCGTTTGAAGGACTGGAGATCATAGGAAGCAGGGAATACAGACAGAGGGAGACAGTTCCAGAGTTGACCAGTTGCATAAATGAAGGACTGGGAGTAACGGTTAACTCTTGCATTAGAGAGCTGGACAGAAAAGGGATGAGAGTTTGTTGCTAGAAGTGGAGGGAAGCAAGCAGACAGTTCAGAGGAACAGTGACCATTGAAGTAGCCATAGAAGAGAGATAAAGAAGCAACAGTGCGGCGAAGAGACAAAGGTTGAAGGGAATCAGTAAGAGGAGGAGAGTTAATGAGACGAAAAGCCTTTGACTCCACCCTATTGCGAAGAACCGCATGTGGGGAGCCTCCCCACACATGAGAGTTGTACTCCATACACGGGCGAATAAAACCCGTGTACAAGGTCAACATCTGTGCAGGGGTAAAGAAAGCTCGGAGTCGGCCCAGCACACCTAATCTCTTGGAAGCAGATTTCACAAGAGATGTAATATGTTCTTTCCAAGACAAATCCCGAGAGAATATAAACCCCTAGCATGTTCAAGGAAGATGCAGGACTGAGCTGGACATTATTAATCATTAGTGGGTAATCCTGAGACAAGATTTTGTCAGGTTGATAAGTGTAAGAACTGAGTTTTTGATGCATTAAAAATAACAAGATTATTTTTACCCCAATCAGAGATATGAGCCAAGTCAGACATTAGGTGTGCCATAGCCTCATCCCTTGTTTGCTGAAGTAACTGCTGAGATGGACGTTGCGGAAATCGAATGGAAAGGTGAAGGGTGGAATCATCAGCATATGAGTGGATAGGGTTAGATGTACAGCTTAGAAGGTCATTGATGAATAAAAGAAAGAGAGTTGGTGATAGGACAGAGCCCTGAGGAACACCACTGTTGATAGGTCTAGGAGAAGAACGATGGCCGTCTACAACAGCAGCTATAGAACGACCAGAAAGGAAGCTAGAGATGAAGGCACAGATAGAAGGATAGAAACCGTAAGAGGGCAGTTTGGAAATCAAAGATTTATGCCAGACTCGATCGAAAGCCTTTGAGATGTCAAGTGCAATGGCAAAGCTTTCGCCAAAGTCCCGAAAGGAGGATGACCAGGAGTCTGAAAGGTAGGTGAGAAGATCGCCAGTGGAGCGTCCCTGACGGAACCCATACTGACGATCAGAAAGAAGGTTGTGACAGGAAAGATGCTTTAAAATTTTTCTGTTAAGAACTGATTCGAAAACTTTTGATACACAGGATGTTAAAGCAATTGGACGATAGTTAGAGGGTTGGGAATGGTCACCCTTCTTTGGGACTGGCTGAATGAGAGCAAACTTCCAGCAAGAAGGAAAGGTACAAGTTGAGAGACAAAGGCGAAAGAGTTTACCTAGGCAGGGTGTAAGCACAGAAGCACAGTTTTTGAGGACAACAGGAGGGACTCCATCAGGCCCATATGCCTTGTTAATATTGAGGCCAGTGATGGCAGAAAATACATCAGCTGAAGAAATTTTAATG
>JAGKTI010000808.1:20817-34606 GCA_018397915.1 Birgus latro | reverse complement strand
TCCTGCTTGCAATTTAATTTTTTCATGCATGGTTCATAAGTAAAACAGCTAGAAAAAAGGTGGAAGCAGTGAATTTCATGTCCGGTCCTAACCTAACCTAACCTATGGTTACCATAAAGATTTTCATGCCTAACCTGTTTTCATCATGCTGTAAATGTGTTAAAAAATTACCAAAAATGTTAATCATAATTTCCTGCTTGCAATTTAATTTTTCCATGCATGGTTCTTAAGTAAAACAGCTAGAAAAAAGGTGGAAGCAGTGAATTTCATGTCCGGTCCTAACCTAACCTAACCTATGGTTACCATAAAGATTTTCATGCCTAACCTGTTTTCATCATGCTGTAAATGTGTTAAAAAATTACCAAAAATGTTAATCATAATTTCCTGCTTGCAATTTAATTTTTCCATGCATGGTTCTTAAGTAAAACAGCTAGAAAAAAGGTGGAAGCAGTGAATTTCATGTCCGGTCCTAACCTAACCTAACCTATGGTTACCATAAAGATTTTCATGACTAACCTGTTTTCATCATGCTGTAAATGTGTTAAAAAATTACCAAAAATGTTAATCATAATTTCCTGCTTGCAATTTAATTTTTCCATGCATGGTTCTTAAGTAAAACAGCTAGAAAAAAGGTGGAAGCAGTGATTTTCATGTCTGGTCCTAACCTAACCTAATCTAACATTGTGTTAATCATAATTTCCTGCTTTTAATTTTATTCTTTCATGCATGGTTCTTAAGTGCACCAGCTAGGAAAAAGGTGGAAGCAGTGAATTTCATGTCCAGTCATAACCTAACCTAACCTAACCTAACCTAACCTAACCTAACCTAACCTAACCTAACCATTTTTCTGGTAGCAATTTACATCATTTACTGTATTTGATGCTTTGTATCCAATAATTTAGTGCAAAAATGTGAGAAAAGATGATTTCCAAGTCAGATACTTACTTATACTATGCTGACAAGTTCTGAGCACCTATGACTCACTCACCTCTAAATCATCATTTTTTGGTTAAAATTCAATAAATTCATGCTATATGTGCATTATTTATGTGAAAAGGGACCTAAATAAGTGCTATACATGTCCAGTAGGAAGGTAGTTTTCTGATTTAGGTTAGGTTAGGTTAGGGTGATGAAAAACCAGTGCTGGAGCTTCAGGACCAATATCCGGACATGCCTTTGGCTCTATTGTGTCGGATAATGGAGGGATTACTGTATTGGTGAGATGCTACTGTACTGTACTGTATATGTCTTAGATATTTTCCCTCAAACAGGTCAAAAAGGTCACTGATAGAGGAGGGTGCTGCTTGTATGTTAATTTTCCCATTAGTTTATGTATTCCTAGTACGTGAATTCCTAGTAAGTGAGCATGTCTGTCACCCATATAGGCACGTACTTGGGGGGTGTATGTGTATATGTACATACAGTATATATACACCCCACCCTCGACTATCATGCCCAATTAAAGCCTCCATGGCTGCGCTATAGCCAAAAACACGATAGCCGAATTGAAAAACTTACGGTAATAATTCTAACTGGTGCCATGACCTCAATATTTACCCCTAAGATACCCTTTTTGTACCACATAATAATATATAATGGTCTAAAAATGAGCATGCAAATTAGAAATATACTGTACTATCTATCTATCTATTGCCAGACGCCATAATCCCGTAAGGGGTGGCCATTTGACTTGAGTTGTTTGTTTTACGGGAAGGGTTAATAAAAAACAGAACTTACTATCCATTTTGATGGCCGCCTAGCTTCACGCATATTTCACCAGTAATAAGTTTTGGTGCCCATTAAAAAGAAAATGCAGTGTGAAACTATTTTTGAAAACCATTAGTCATCAACAATAAAGGGAAAAAAAAAGCTATAAAGAAGTCGTCAGGAAGAACTGATGGTTTTGGGACAATTCGTCGTCAAGTCAAATTCCCCGTCACAACAATAACAAGACAATTTGCCATCATTAATGTAGACAGCTAAGGGTGATCTATCTATCAATCTATTGCCAGATGCCATAATCCCATACGGGGTGGCCATCTGACTTTGAGTTATTTGCTTTATGTGGAGGGTTAATAAAAACAGAACTTACTATCCCTTTTGATGGCGGTCTAGCATCACACATATTTCGCCAGGAATAAGTTTCGGTGCCCATAACAAAAAAAAAATTCAGTGTTAAACTATTTTTGAAAGCCATTAGTCATCAACAATAAAGGAAAAAAAAAAAAGCTATAAAGAAGTCATCAGGAATGACTGATGGTTTCGGGACAATTCGCCATCAAGTCAAATTCCCCGTCACAACAATAACAAGACAATTCGCCATCATTAATGAAGACAGCTATGGGTGATCTATCTATTGCCAGACGCCATAATCCCGTAAGGGGTGGCCATTTGACTTTGAGTTACGGTAAAACTTCACTAGAACGGACTAATTGGAGCCCAAGTCATTCAGAAAAATGTGATATTCCGAAAAAAGCAACATAGGGATTTCCCCCTGCTAAGATATTTTCATACCAGACAGCCATAGCCACTGGATAAAGATATATGGCTGTATCGTCCCTGCTTCGGTAGGGATAGGCCAGTCCTGCAGTGGATCTCAACAGCTGATGACAATGACGATATAAACATATACAGTATATATATACATACAGTGGATCCCCGGTAAACGAAAACCTGATAAACAAAAATTCGATGTTACGAAAGCTATGAATATAGGACAAATTCCACTATACGAAAGGTATCTGTCTCAATGATACGAAAAGCGATGCGAAAGGTGAAGCCATCCCAACAATAACAAGACAATTCGCCATCAGGACTTTTTGGTATCAGGACGATTCCCGTCATTTATTTACACATCAGCTAACTTAGCAAGTATATTAATTTTCGAGTTATATGAGTTATAAAGCTGATGGTGGTTTATTTGTTTTATAATAAATGTAAAATATGGCATCAAACAGTTGGTATTAACAAAAAAATAAATAAATAAATATACTGAAACGTGAATCAGGCGACGTATGCCACATATGCCATTGTCTAGGCAACTCACCTGTTACCAGTGACTTGGCCAGTAAAGACATGTCATGCCACGGTATGAAATTCAAAACCAGAGTGATTCCCCAATCGATGACAATGTGGAGGACAAAGCTTATGTAGCGTTAGAGGAAGAAACAGTCAGAAATGATGGTCAAGTAATATCGCCAAGAAAGGTGCGGTATGTTGATGTGTTTGGCGAGTGAAACAACTCTTATATCGCCTATATTACTGTGTGAAAACCAATACTCTTGTACTACATATAAATTGGTACCAAATAAATAAATAACTATTATACGTAGCCTGGAATAGTTACCCTCCCATAGATCACGTTTTCTCAGGAGCCAAGGCCCATAGGAAACACAGCCATGTGAGGGGTATTCTTACCTGTAGCAGCATTTTAAAGGTAAGGTGAGCAATTTCTCTATGAATTCTCAATGTTTCTCATAAAAAGTGGGGGTTTTAGCCCCCCCAAAAAAATGAAAGAAAAATCGAAAATCTGCCGGGATTGGGAGAGGTAATTGGTTAAGAATCTGCAGGGATGGGGCGGGTTAACATAAGGCTACATCTGAGACACTGGCAATTATATAAATGCCTAATAACCTCAAGTGAACGATCAACATACTCTAAAATTATACAAATAATTTTCATATTATGTCTACATTCTCAGCTAATCAATCAATCTCAACCTACTGCATCAAAATTACAATAAAAATTACTGAAGACAGCTATGGGAGATGCCAGATTATAATTCAAAATCGAATACAGTGAGGCAGAAACAAGTTAATTATTGACTACAAGTGCAAGTTATAAACTAATATCCAAACCAACGCTATTCAATCAATATTGACCCTGATAGTTCCCTACGAAATTAGTTAGTATAGTATTAATCAATTATATTAAGTATATGGGCATGATGGAGTCCCTCTTGTTGCTCTCAAGAACTGTGCTTCTGTGCTTAAACCCTGCCTAGGTAAACTCTTTCGCCTTTGTCTATCAACTTGTACGTTTCCTTCTTGCTGGAAGTTTGCTCTCATTCAGCCAGTCCCAAAGAAGGGTAACCATTCCCAACCCTCTAACTATCGTCTAATTGCTTTAACATCCTGTGTCTCAAAAGTTTTCAAGTCAATTCTTAACAGAAAAATCTTAAAAGCATCTTTCCTGTCACAACCTTCTTTCTGATTGTCAGTATGGGTTCCGTCAGGGACACTCCACTGGTGACCTTCTCACCTACCTTTCAGACTTCTGGCCATCCTCCTTTCGGGACTTTGGCGAAAGCTTTGCCATTGCACTTGACATCTCAAAGGCTTTCGATCGAGTCTGGCATAAATCTTTAATTTCCAAACTGCCCTCTTAGGTTTCTATCCTTCTATCTGTGCCTTCATTCTAGCTTCCGTTCTGGTCATTCTATAGCTGCTGTTGTATACGGCCACCATTCTTCCATTCTTCTACTAGATCTATCAACAGTGGTGTTCCTCAGGGCTCTGTCCTATCACCAACTCTCATCGTTTTACTCATCAATGACCTTCTAAGCTGTACATCTAACCCTACCCACTCATACGCTGATGATTCCACCCTCCACCCTTCCATTCGGTTCCAGCAACGTCCATCTCAGCAGTTACTTCAACAAACAAGGGATGAGGCTATGGCACACCTAATGTCTGACTTGGCTCGTATCTCTGATTGGAGTAAAAATAATCTTGTTTTTAATGCATCAAAAACTCAGTTCTTACACCTATCAACCAGACAAAATCTTCCACAGGATTACCTACTAATGTTTAATAATGTCCAGCTCAGTCCTACATCATCCTTGAACATGCTTAGGGTTTCATTCACTCGGGATTTATCTTGGAAAGAACATATTACATCTCTTGTGAAATCTGCTTCAAAGAGATTAGGTGTGCTACACTGACTCCGAAGTTTCTTTACCCCTGCACAGTTGTTGACTTTGTACGGGGGTTTTATTCGCCCCTGTGTGGAGTACAACTCTTATGTGTGGGGAGGTTCCCCACATGCAGCTCTTCTCAATAGGGTGGAGTCAAAGGCTTTTCGTCTCATTAACTCTCCTCCTCTTATTGATTCACTTCAACCTCTTGTCTCTTCGCTGCGCTGTTGCATCATTATCTCTTTTCTATCACTACTTCAACGGTCACTGTTCCTCTGAGCTGTCTGCTTGCAACCCTCCACCTCTCCGACGGGCACGTAGCACCTGTCTAGCAACAAACTCTCATCCCTTTCTGTACAACTCTCTAATGCAAGAGTTAACTGTTACTCCCAGTCCTTCATTTATGCAACTGGTCAACTCTGGAACTGTCTTCCTCTGTCTGTATTCCCTACTTCCTATGAGCTCCAGTCTGTCAAAAGCAGTGTGTCCAGGCATCTCGAAATGAACGGATCTTGAATTTGGCTCTCTTTTTGTTTTTTCTTGGAAGAAACAGTACGTAGGCCCATGGTCTTTGGTTCCTTCTTCCTTGCATTAAAAAATATATATTTACAGAATGGTGGAATCATCCATGTTTTGATGGGGAATTGTCTGACAGCGAATTGACTTCACGGCGAATTTTCCCGGAACCAGTCCATGTCCCTCCTCGCAGCTTTGCCGCACGTGAGGATATTCTCGCAGCTCTACACATTTTCGTACTGGTTAGACATGCCTCCCATGGGCCCTGCATTATCTCCAGCATCGGGGAAGCCCTCTGCAAAGAAGCAGCAGCACCATACTCTAACTCTGGAGAGGAAATTAGAAATTACGCCACGAGGAGGGGAAGGCAGTCTCAAAGACTGGGCATCCGTTAGTTCTTGCAGCTTCCACCGCTGGGACTGTGACCAAGAAAAAGGAGATGTACAAGAAAATGGCCACCTCATTCTCTACATCTACAGGTATTACTTACTTCTACAGGAATTACTTACTTCATAATAGGAGAGGAAAAGTTTAGGTGGGGGGTCCGAGGGGGGGCCTGGAATGCATCCCCCCCTTTTATATGTATTTCAATGGGGAAAATTGCTCCGATATACGAAATTTCGCTTTACAAAAGTTTTTTCCAGTCCCTATCCCTTTGTATATCAAGGACCCACTGTATATAACGGTGTTCAGCACTTACAGGGGAGAATTTTTTTGGGGGGGGATATTTAGGTGGACAAAGTATGCAATCAATTCCACTTTACAAACAAAGCATTCAAACAAAAATTTATGTTTTTTTATCAAAGCAAAGTCATGCCTCGCTACCCCTGCATTCTGTAAATCTAACTGATCTGAGTATGTGAAGGGTATGGTGAAGAAAGGTAAAAATAAACAATGTGGTACAAAAAGAAACAATATTTTTGAGCTATACAACAAGCATAATCAGTTTATTACATGTGGGATTTTTTGGTCGATTCGTAGAGGGTTCTGTGGTGCAGCACAACATGGACGATCAAATGTCGTTCTTCTTCATTCTTCGTCAGACCACTGTTGTAGTCCATTGCCAGTTTGACTGCCCACTCAGCAGCTTCACTGACCACTTTGAGGTGAGCCATAACATCAGGAAAGGGGCAGAGGTCATTGATGGTTGTTGCAGTATCCAGCTTCAAACACTGGAAGAGGTTTTTCGACTTGTGTGTGACAAACTTAGAGATTCTCAGATCAGATGCCTTATCAACTGTCTTCATGTTCAAACGGCGAAGACCCTTCTTCCTCGGCAGTGCTGTGGTCAAATTTTTCAGCATTTCCTGCTTTTTCTCAGCAGAGACTTTGTCAGGATACATGGCAAGTGGAGCCAGGTCCTCAATGAGGTACCATAGGTGGCTTCTGACTTTGTCCAGTGCCTTCTTTGCTACAATGGGATCCACCTCTTTGAATTCTTCAATCTTCTTCAAGAGATTGAGGTCATTGATTGATGCGTTGACAGCATTTGGGGCTTCTATGCATCACGTAGATGGTGACGAGGAAGACACAGATGCGTTTGATGGCCTCCTTTAGATGCCATGTGAAGGGGAAGGAGGCTGCATCCTTCAGAAATTTCTCAAAAGGAAGATCTTGAGGCAATAAAGGCCTCCGGCCATCCAACGCGCTCTGTGACAGGCACCTGGACGGTGAAAGGTCATCTGTGCTGGCTTCTTGCCAGGGAAGGCCAAAAACAGCTGGAGGAGCTCAAGGTAGTCATCACGGGGTTGTGCATGATCCATGTGGCTTAGTACGAAGTGTTCAATGTCCTCGGCTCTGTTGTCAATCCACGACTGAGATTTTTCATCTAGGACATCATCACTGGGATCGAAGGAATCTGTGTCAATTTTGTTCCAGAACTCTTTGAATTGACTGAAGAGAGGAATTTCAGGACCAAAAGAAAAGAAAAAGGGGTCAAAGATCCTTGCCACTATGAGTTCACACATGTGGTGCCTGCATGCCAAGAACAACAGCGGGACTTGGAGAACTCTTTCAACGACAATGCAAGCTCCACTGTGAACCCCGGTGTTAGATGCTGTAGTATCAAAACAGAACCCTGCAATCCAGGGCTTCACTTCCGGCCATTCATCTCGAGTCCTTAGCACTGCCGCTCCCATTGCTTCGGCCATTCTCAAAATGGAGAATCAAGGGTGTTTGTGGTATTTTGTTCCAGAACTATTTGAATTGACTGAAGAGAGGCATTTCAGGACCAGAAGAAAAGAAAAAGGGGACAAAGATCCCTGCCACTATGAGTTCACACATGTGGTGCCTGCATGCCAAGAACAACAACAGGACTTGGAGAACTCTTTCAATGACAATGCAAGCTCCGCTGTGAACCCCGGTGTTAGAAGCTGTAGTATCAAAACAGAGCCCTGCAATCCGGGGCTTCACTTCCGGCCATTCATCTTGAGTCCTTAGCACTGCCGCTCCCATTGCTTCGACCATTCTCAAAATGGAGAATCAAGGGAGTTTGTGGCTGGAATTCTTTTTAGATCTTTCAGTGATCTCAGTCCTTGATTCCTTCCAAACAGAGTGGAGGATCCGACAGACAACGTGAGTTTCCCCATATCAAACCCTGCTGTGATCAAGGAGGGAGTTACCACTTGCATTGCAACTCGCACTGAAATGAAGCATAGGTCTGAGGAGGCTAAAAAAAATGGCAAAATATGGTGTAGTTCCCACCAGTAGTGGAACTAAATAAGCACTTTGCCCTTCAAGTTCCTGAAGGTTCAATCTTTCTGAACACCCTAAATTTAAACACCGACATATATATATTATAGCAAGGGCCGAACAGGGTAGTACTCCCGAGGGGAAAACTGGTGGAATGGGAATACTGGTGATAGGGAGAGCTGGAGCTCGTTTCACTAGTTACCTAACCATCCCCCTTTGCTGACCTTTTCAGTGTGACAGTAACATGGAGAGTAGACCAGCATACTCTCCCAAACATTTCCTCTAACTATCTTATGCACTACACCACATGCGCTTTACATATTACACAATGTATCCCACTACGGTACAGGGGTTGACGCCAGCAAGGGCATGCGGCCAGAAAACTTTGCCCCCGCTACCTAGTGGCGGACTTTGGGGGGAGGCTTGACAGGGGTTCCGCCGGCATAGATCATGGGTCCGGGGCGAGATGGGGCTCGAACCTGTGCTAGAGGGTACAGGGCATTGCGGTTCCCAGGCTGCCGCTTCCGCTCAATAGAGAGGGGCCCGAACCTGGGAGTAGCGCCCTATCATTGGGTGTATAATGGCGAGGCAGTTGCAGTGCCAAGCCGCGCTTGGACGGTGTCCCTGCAGCTGTCCTGGCAGGGTGCCCCGAGGCCACTACCACAGCCACTGGTAAGCTGGTGGGCTAGGGGTCCCAGATCCACTGCCTGGACCTGGGTCTGTGCAATGGGTCGGGCCTTTGGAATGTTTACCCCCCTTTATCTTACCGACTATGACTATGAACAAAAACAAGCACCAAAGTAAGCCTGAGGACAGCAAATCACCCAGGGGGTTTAGGGTGGGTTCATGGAATGTGGGTAGTTTGAGAGGAAGAGCAGGGGAAGTTGTTGAGGCATTCAGTAGAAGGTGGGTGGATGTGGCATGTTTGCAGGAAGTCCGGTACAGGGGTGGATCAGCCAGAAAGATTGTTGGGAAGGATTGCTACTATAAGTTGTTTTGGCAGGGGGGAACTGACGGATATGGGGGTGTGGGTGTGTTGGTTGCAGAGAAATGGGTCGAATATGTCATGAATGTTATGAGAGTAAGTGATAGGATATTAGTAGTGAAAATTTTGGTCGGGCAGAGGTTGGTTTCAGTTATATCGGCATATGCTCCACAGGTGGGACTGGATGACGCAGAGAAGGATAGATTTTGGGATGATTTAATACGTGTAGTGAGTGGTATGGGTGATAATGAGGTAGTGGTTCTGGGAGGGGATTTAAATGGTCATGTGGGTGAACAGCTCAAGGTTATGAAGGAGTCCATGGAGGACGTGCATATGGTGTGAGGAATGCGGAAGGGGAAAGAATACTCGAGTTTGGGAAGGCTATGGACATGATTGTGTGCAACACACATTTTAGGAAAAGAATCAGCCGGTTGATTACGTATGAGTCTGGGGGAATTAGCAGTCAGATAGATTATTTTCTGGTCAGGAGGGTTCATAGGAGATTAGTGTGGGATGTTAAAGTTATAGGAAGCGAGGAGTGTGTGCAGCAGCACAAACTGTTGATTTGTGACATGGTGCTTAAGGATCGAGTGATGAGAAGGAAGACATATGTACCTAGGAGGAAAACATGGAAGCTGGGAAACCAATCAGCAAGGGATGCCTCATATAGTGAGATGAGGAGAGTGGTGGCTGAACAGGAAGCCGTAGATAGAGGCATTAATGAACAGTATAGAGCCCTTAAGAACAACCTCTTGAGAGTTACTGATACAATATGTGGTTGGACAAGAGGCCCACCAAGACATAAAGTAACTTGGTGGTGGGATGAGGGTGTAGAAGCTGCAGTTAAGGAGAAAAGAAGGCTTTTCCGGGAATAGAAGAATGGTGGTAACAGGGAGGAGTACTTGGATGCCAAGCGCAGGGCTAGAAGAGAGGTATACAGGGCGAAGTCTGAGTCACAAAGACTTTTACTTGATAATCTAAATCATGGAGAAAGGAAAAATATGATTTTTAGGGTGGCAAATCAGGTGAAGAGGGATAATCGGGACATTGTAGGTGAGCAGTGTGTGAAGAATGATGATGGAAGGGTGGTGGTGAGCAGTGAGGATATTAAAGATGCATGGAGAGAGCATTATAGCCGATTGTTGAATGAGGAGTTTGATTGGGATAGAGAAGGTTTGGAGCCCGCTGATCCAGTGTTTGGCCCTTGGCCTTTGATTGACGCTGCTACTAGTGAGTGAGGCAATAGGCAAGATGCGGGTGGGGAAGGCGGCAGGTGTGTCTGGGTTGACTGCCGAAATGTTGAAGGCCTCAGGAGATACTGGGGTGAGGTTAGTCACTGACCTGATAAATAGGATTATATATGAGTGTGTTGTCCCAGATGATTGGCTGAGGAGTGTAATTGTAAATGTGTACAAGGGAAAGGGTGATGCCCTGGAAAGGGGAAATTACAGAGGTATAAAGCTTTTAGATCAGATAATGAAAGTAATGGAGAGAGTTCTAGAAGGTATGATTAGAGAAAGAGAGAATATAGATGACATGCAGTTTCGGTTTATGCCAGGCAGGGGGACCACTGATGCCATATTCATTGTTCGACAGCTTCAGGAAAAATATATTGGCAAGAAAAGGGAATTGTATTTTGTTTTTGTTGATTTGGAAAAGGCCTTTGACAGAGTCCCTAGAGAGGTGGTGAAGTGGGCAATGAGAAAGCTAGGGTTGGAAGAGTGGCTGGTTAGGGTGGTGATGGCCATGTACATGGGTGCTAGCACCCAGGTAAGAGTGAATGGAGCTTTGAGTGATGAGTTTTCCGTGAATGTTGGTGTGCATCAGGGGTCAGTTTTGAGTCCCTTGTTGTTTATCATGGTGCTTGAAGCCCTCTCACGTGACTTCACAGATGGACTCCCACGGGAGATGTTGTATGCTGATGATTTGGTGTTGATTGCGGAGAATGAAAAGGAGGCGGAGGAAAGATTTAAGAAGTAGAGAGATGGTATGGGGCACAAGGGCTTAAGGGTAAATGCGGATAAAACAAAAGTGATGATATCTAGGGTTGGTGGCAGTACAATCAGAAAAGAGGGAGAGTGGCCACGTGCAGTTTGCCACAAGGGTGTGGGAAGCAATTCCATCTTGTGTAGTGTTTGTGATAAGCGGGTGCACAAGAGATGTAGTGGTATTAGAGGCAGACTGCGAGATGATGCTGATTTCATGTGTGCGGCGTGTCGGGGAGAGCAGGTGGAGATTGTTAGGCGTGAGAGGTTTGAACTTGCAGGTGAGTCTCTTGAGTGTGTGGAGGAGTTTTGTTATCTGGGAGACACGTTATGTGCCAGAGGTGGGGCTGGAGTTAGCTCGGTTGCTAGGGTGAGAAGTGGTTGGAAGAAGTTCAGGGAGCTGTTGCCTCTCCTGACATTGAGAGGACTCTCCTTACGTGCTAAGGGGTCTTTGTATGCAACATGTGTTAGGAGTGTGATGCTGTATGGTAGTGAGACCTGGGCAGTAAAGGAAGAGGATATTCGCAGGTTTAAATGTACAGAAATGACAATGATTAGGTGGATGTGCGGTGCGTCCCTGCGTGCAAGGCCTGGGGGGGCTGGGTTTACGATAGAAGAGTTGAGAGGTAGGATGGGACTGGAGTGTATTGGTGTTGTGATGAGGAAAGGTAGGCTGAGGTGGTTTGGACATGTGGAGAGGATGGGGGAGGATAATTGGGTGCAGAGGGTGAGAAGTGTTAATATTGGGGGAGGGGTTGGGAGGGGTAGACCGAGAAAGACATGGGACGAGGTCATTAAATGTGACTTAAGGGTTAAGGGACTGAATAGGGAGGCTGCCAGAGATCGAGCAGCGTGGAGAGCCGCCATTAGGTGACCAAGGCCGACACATGCAAGCATGTTGGAGCCTTCAAAAACGAAACGAAACGATACTGTATATGTATAATCACCACACGAGGAAAGGAAAAGCCAGGAGCAGTATTTACTCTTTCAAATGTGGCTGACTCTTCTCCAACACAGTATCACATGGGAAAATAGGCATTATATTCCCAAACCTTCAGGAAAGTGGGGCTCATGGGTACCAAAGTCATATTTTGAAGGATAAATATACAGTATAACTCCACACACGCACACACACGCCAAATGCTTATTTCTATTGAATGCAAAATCTGCGAGTCAAACTTCCCAACATGAGAATTGGCTGTATGATTCCAAGGCAAAAATGGACGTCCTGCCATTACTATGAGTATCGGGCTGGACAATGCGAGTCAGTCACACGGAGGCAGGTGGCTGACAACTAAGACAGATTCAAAATGGCGGACAGATGGTCAGCTATCTGCATGCCATCTATCAACTTTCCTGGGTAAACATGTGCTTGTCCTCCATATTGCCGCAAGAAAACATGTTTTATTTTGCATCCTGTGGTCCGTTTTAGCATCATAGCATTACCTACCTTTTCATCATGGTCTTGGCTGTTGACTTTGAAGGCTTTATGGCACCTCCAGGATACATCAGCAGTGACAGTGTGAGTGACAACGGGGTGCCCTGCCCCACGGGGTAAGAGTAAACACCCAAAGCCTCGGATACCCACCCCCTCCCTTCTTAACAAGCCCAGAAGTCACTTAAATAAAGGTACATGGTGTTCTATGCATTGTTTTATTTCTTGATTCAAATAGAAGTACTATTAGACAAAGTATCAGGAGGGTAGAGTAAGCTGGAAGGAGACCCATAAGTTCTTTGGTTCACAATGGTTCACAAAATGCAAAATCGTAAAATGCGAGGGTTTCTGCTGCCCATAAACTCGCATTATGTGAGGGTGCACTGTACAACATGAGCACTAAAGTAAACCTCCAAAAACAACTGACTGCATGTTAGTACATGGCCTTCTAGAATTAGAGCTAAACCATTGCATTATTTTTCGTAATTTTAGCTGGAACAGCAATAACCAAGGACTGACAGTCTATCTACTGCCAAACACCTTAATCTCGTATGGGGTGGCCAAAAACAAATGGCCATGTTGCCATGTCCCCCTCCATTTCACCACTCTCCCCCACCTCACACACCCCTCTCTCATATACCTCTCCATTCCATCCCTCCATCTCATCCTCTACTTTCCCCTCCCTCTCCACTCCACCTCACTCACATACAAGTATAACTTGATATACTGTACTATACCCCTAGATGCAACACCCCAGCTTAATGATGGGGGTTGGAATACCACCATCCCCCGCTTAACGATGGCCAAACTTCAGTTTAACGAGGGATATTGATTTTTTTTTTTTTTTTTTACAGATTTTGATGATATTTTAGACTAAAATTTTAGTGTTTAGGTTGACTTATAAACAGTTTTTAGGCTTAGATTAATGTGTTGGTTTTAGTGATTTATTTACAGGTGTTAGGCTTAGGTTAGCTACTTTTACAGCTGTCAGGCCATTTTGATTGGCCTTAAAATTGCTTTTGGACTCATTTGGGTGGGTTTAAGACTTGGATGGGGGGAAACCCAAGGCTCAAGAACGCATCCCTATACTTTACATGTTAAATCTACCCCAAGATACGATACCAATTATAACTATCTATCTATCTATCTATTGCCAGACGCCTCAATCCCGAACGGGGTGGCCACAAACAAATCGCCTCCATGTCACTCTGTCCCCTGCCATTTCACTACCACGCTCCCAACTCACACCCCCCTCTCTCATA
>JAGKTI010000808.1:0-16384 GCA_018397915.1 Birgus latro | reverse complement strand
GATTATATATGAGTGTGTTGTCCCAGATGATTGGCTGAAGAGTGTAATTGTAAATGTGTACAAAGGGAAGGGTGATGCCCTGGAAAGGGGAAATTACAGAGGTATAAAGCTCTTAGATCAGATAATGAAAGTAATGGAGAGAGTTCTAGAAGGTATGATTAGAGAAAGAGTGAATATCAATGAGATGCAGTTTGGGTTTATGCCAGGCAGGGGGACCACTGATGCCATATTCATTGTTCGACAGCTTCAGGAAAAATATATTGGCAAGAAAAGGGAATTGTATTTTGTTTTTGTTGATTTGGAAAAGGCCTTTGACAGAGTCCCTAGAGAGGTGGTGAAGTGGGCAATGAGAAAGCTAGGGTTGGAAGAGTGGCTGGTTAGGGTGGTTATGGCCATGTACGTGGGTGCTCACACTCAGGTAAGGGTGAATGGAGCTTTGAGTGATGAGTTTCCCGTGAATGTTGGTGTGCATCAGGGGTCAGTTCTGAGTCCCTTGTTGTTTATCATGGTGCTCGAAGCCCTCTCACGTGACTTCAGAGAGGGACTCCCATGGGAGATGTTGTATGCTGATGATTTGGTGTTGATTGCTGAGAATGAAGGGGAGGCTCAGGAAAGATTTAAGAAGTGGAGAGATGGTATGGGGCACAAAGGCTTAAGGGTAAATGCAGATAAAACAAAAGTGATGATATCTAGGGTTGGTGGCGGTACAATCAGAGGAGAGGGAGAGTGGCCATGTGCAGTTTGCCACATGGGTGTGGGAAGTAATTCCATCTTGTGCAGTGTTTGTGATAAGTGGGTGCACAAGAGATGTAGTGGTATTAGAGGTAGACTGCGAGATAATGCTGATTTCATGTGTGCAGTGTGTCGGGGAGAGCAGGCAGAGATTGTTAGGCGTGAGAGGGTTGAACTTGCAGATGAGTCTCTTGAGTGTGTGGAGGAGTTTTGTTATTTGGGAGACATGTTATGTGCCGGAGGTGGGGCTGGAGTTAGCTCGGTTGCTAGAGTGAGGAGTGGTTGGAAGAAGTTCAGGGAGCTGTTGCCTCTCCTGACATTGAGAGGACTCTCCTTACGTGCTAAGGGGTCTTTGTATGCAGCATGTGTTAGGAGTGTGATGCTGTATGGTAGTGAGACCTGGGCAGTAAAGGAAGAGGATATTCGCAGGTTTAAACGTACAGAAATGACAATGATTAGGTGGATGTGCAGTGCGTCCCTGCGTGCAAGGCCTGGGGGGGCTGGGTTTACGATAGAAGAGTTGAGAGGTAGGATGGGACTGGAGTGTATTGGTGTTGTGATGAGGAGAGGTAGGCTGAGGTGGTTTGGACATGTGGAGAGGATGGGGGATGATAACTGGGTACAGAGGGTGAGAAGTGTTAATATTGGGGGAGGGGTTGGGAGGGGTAGACCGAGAAAGACATGGGACGAGGTCATTAAATGTGACTTAAGGGTTAAGGGACTGAATAGGGAGGCTGCCAGAGATCGAGCAGCGTGGAGAGCCGCCATTAGGTGACCAAGGCCGACACATGCAAGCATGTTGGAGCCTTCAAAAACGAAACGAAACGAAACGAACGATAGCTTTATGATTACACTCAAAAGGCAAATGCCCCTATGATTACCACACACTTCTTTTTCTCCTTTTCCTTTATACAGGGATATAATTATACTCGACTTCCAATCCTCTGGGACTCTACCTTCTTCCCAGGCCAAACTACACATCATCCATATCCATTCCACTACTATCTCTCCTCCAAGCATCAGCATTTCACCACACACTCCAATTCCTGGGGCTTTCCCCATTTTGACTTTCTTCATTGCTTCCACTATTTCCATCCTGCTGATCACTTCCTCCCTTCTCATTTTCCTCCTTCTCCCAGTCATTCCCTGCCATTTTTACTCAAATTACTTTCATTCACTTTGTTTAACAGTTCCTTAAATTGTTCTTTCCAGCTCCTCACTTATTCTCCTTTCTCCACTAGCAATCTACCATTCTTCTCTTTTACTCCTCTACTAACTTCTTTATCACCCTGTCTAACTCAATCTACCAATTTTATCTTTCACTCCTTAACTAGCTTCTTTATCACCCTGTCTATCTCAATCTACAATTTTTATCTATCACTTCCCTACTAACTTCTTTATCACCCTGTCTAACTCTCTTTACCTCCTTTCAGAACATTTTCTTACATTCCCCTAACACTCAAATTCCTTTCAAATTCCTCTCTTCTTACTCTCTCCTACAAATCTTTTCACCTCTCTCTTCCTATCCATCCATCCATCATCCAATCCTGTTTTGCCCCATGAGGAATGCAGAAGCCTGGGTAAGTTGGTCCTGACATTTAAGATGAGAGTGACAAGCCTTACTCATCTCTGAGTGGCATTACATGAGCAATAAACCCCAACCACCCCTTGGATATAAATAGTAAATGGTTTCCTGGTGTACAGGAAACCACTTGGCTTGTCACTTTGTGTAGAGTCACCCATAAACAAAAGGAAGAGGAAAGAGTGAAGGAAAGAGAGAGAAGAGGATGGATGGAAGAGAGGAAAGGGCAGTCACCCGAGAGCAGCACTACATTGAGTGCGTGGATGGTGAGCGCCCCCAACTACCAACCTCTCTCCATATAACTCTCTTTTCCATCTCTCATCTTACTTCATGCTTCAACTTCCCATGCTTTCTTCTTTTGCACCACAGCTCATCTCACTTCTTCATTCCACCATGCTGTTCCTTGCACCCCCTTTCATCTTCTCTTCACCTCACATGCTGCACAGATTTCATTTCATTTTTGAAGGCTCCAGCAAGCTTGCATGTGTCGGCCTTAGTCATCTAATGGCGGATCTCCATGCTGCTCGATCTATGGCAGCCTCCCTGTTCAGTCCCTTAACCCCTTAACCGCGGGTCGTCACTTTCATGACAGTCAGGTGCAATGGATCATACAGCGGGGCGTCACTTGAGTGACTCTGTGTTATTTTTAATTCCCCCGGGCTTTCAGGTGGTGACTTGTATCATCTATCAGCACTGCCAATGTCCAGCAATAGTCAGAGCTGCTAATGTTATTAGTACTCACATCCATTGTTGACAATTTAGCCATTTTTCCCCTTTCGAGACTCCCCTCCCTACCTCCCCTCCATTACCCTCTCGTGTCGTCTGCTCAGCCGCTCAGCGCTAAGTAAATTTTCCCCAGGTTTTTCCACTGTTTTCATCCATTGAAATGAGATCTATGCCCTATTCTTACACAAAATAATATATATATATAAAAAATAAGGTAATTGATAGTGCCATACACCTGGAACTGGCTAATAATCACTTGGCAACATCCAACCTGCACTCGTTTGCTAATTTCCCCTGCTTTTTTTTCCCATGAAATATGCCGTATGAACTACTCTCGTAATATAAATGTATATAAGAAAGGAAGGGAGAAGCCTGAGTGATATTTATATTCACCTGGAACTACCTAATTTATTATGTATTGTCTAGATTTCCTACGACTTATTTCTTAGCATATACATTAGAAGCTGACATTATCAACTCTTGGCTACCGAGATACAGTCAGTTCACTCAGTTCGCTCTCGTCCTTCACAGTGAAATGATGCTCCACCATTTCTGCCGCTTTTGCGCCTATTATAAAAGGCCCTGTGGCCTCTACCCCTACTAAACATCGTGTGGGAAGCGGTAAAGGACTGCAGATATATATAAGTGTAATAAAGTACTGGAAATAGTAAAGTGTGACTGTGTATATTAGTAAGAAATGACAAAATACCAGCGGCGAATTAGCGCGAGTGGGAGGCTTGTACGCGCTCGTATTTTACATTGCTTTCACATTGTTTTTTTTTTTTAGTATGGATTCCAAACTACTTGGAAATCATTGAATAGTGTTTCTAGTGATAATATCTGGCAGTGGTATTCAGATTAGGGGATGTCGGGAAGTGTAAAGTGGAGACTTAGTTACCCAACTTCAGAAGTCTGCACAAGTCCTATGGTAGTTGACAAGTGCTAAATAAACATCACAGGAGAAAGCTGAAGTTATGTGCCATATGCATATGTAATTATAATATTCTAGGACTAACAACTGATTTTTGGCAAATATTTAAAAAAAGTCAGTCGGAGCACGAATATCCCCGCGGGAATGGACCGGCGCGCCTCCGACAACCCGGCGGTGTAGGGGTTAAGCCTGAGGTCACACTTAATAACCTCGTCCCACATCTTTCTTGGTCTACACCTTGCAACCCCACCCCCAATATTAACACATCTCACCTTTTGCACCCAATTATCATGTCCCATCCTCTCCACATGCCCAAACAATCTCAATCTACCTCTTCTTATCACAAAACCAATACACTCCAGTACCATCCCACCTCTCAACTCTTCCATCGTAAACCAAGCCCCCCCACGCCTTGCATGCAGAGACGCAATGCACATCGACCTGAATGTTTGAGCCTGAGAATATCCTCTTCTTTATTGCCCAGGTCTCACTACCATACAGCATCACACTCCTAACACATGCTGCAAACAAAGACCCCTTTGCAGGTAGGGAGAGTCCTCCCAATGTCATGAGAGGCAACAGCTCCCTGAACTTCTTCCAACAATTTCTTACCCTAGCCACAGAGATAGCTCCAGCCCCACCTCCAGCATATAACATGTCTCCCAAATAACAAAACTTTTCCACACACTCAAGAGAATCACCAGTAAGTTCAATCCTTTCAAGCCTGACAATCTCCACCTGCTCTCCCCGACACGCCGCACACATAAAATCAGCATTATCTCGCAGTCTAACTCTAATTCCACTACATCTCTTGTGCACCCATTTATCACAAACACTGCACAATATGGAATTACTTCCCATGCCCTTGTGGCAAATTGCACATGGCCACTCTCCCTCTTCTTTGACTGAACCACCACCAATCCTAGATATCATCACTTTTGTTTTATCTGCATTTACCCTTAAGTCCTTGTGCCCCACACCATCTCTCCACCTCCTAGATCTCTCCTCCGCCTCCCTTTCATTCTCTGCAACCAACACCAAATCATCAGCATACAACATCTCCCATGGGAGTCCATTTCTGAAGTCATCTGAGAGGGCTTCAAGTACCACGATAAACAACAAGGGACTCAAAACTGACCCCTGATGCACACCACCATTCACGGAAAACTCACCACTCAAATCTCCATTCACTCTTACCTGGGTGCGAGCACCCACATACATGGCCATAACCACCCTAACCAGCCACTCCTCCAACCCATGCTTTCTCATTGCCCACTTTTTTTTTTTTTTAATAACAGATCAGAGGAAAGAAAAACAAATCAATAAAAAAAAAAAATCCATACATCAGATTACTGGTGTCCTCCATTCATGAAATATCTGTAACAGCTGTAGGCTGAAGTTTGGTGGGAAACAACTCTGGGGAAGCGAGTTCCAGAGAGATGCAGTTTGGGGAATAAAAGAACTCTGCTTGCGGAAGTTCTGCAATATTGCAGCATGACATTCCAGTCATGAGCGCTGCCAGATGCCCATGTAGCATGAGGGAAGGCATGGAGAGGTGGCACAGTGGACGCAACTTCATCTGAGCATTTGACACAAAAATATATGTAAAATAATGCAAGGGAGGCAACATTTCTTCTTACTAGTTGGGGAGGTAAATTATTTGTAATAGCAGGGTTATTAATAATTCCAACAGCTTTCTTCTGAATTTTGTATAGTTGTTTTAATGCAACCTCTCCACATCCATTCCACAAGGGTGAGCAATATTCAAGCTGAGAGAGCACATGACTCTTGTAAATTATAGCTAACTGCTTGTCAGTGAAGAAGTTACGGACTCTGCATAATAATTCAAGTTTCTTTGAGGTGGTTTTAGCAAGTGATCTGACATGAGAAGTCCAACTGAGGGCATTGTTAAGTGAAATGCCGAGAATTTCAATACTTTTGAAGATGGGAATATCAGTAGCATTGAAGGTTAACATATGAATCTGGCAATATCTGTCTATTAGTAAATTGTATATACAGCACTTGGTTTTACTAGCATGAAATGAGACAAGGTTGTTTTGTCCCCATTCACTGATCATAGATAAGTCTTAATTTATGGAGATGGCTGTGCTGAGCTGAGATTTGGATATATCAGACTTTGTAACTGGGTGTCTGAGTGTGAATGATCTATGAAGTGTTGAGTCATCCGCATATGAATGGATGGGATTGTGGGTGACAGATAAGAGATCATTAATATAAACCAGGAACAGGGTTGGTGCTAGAACTGATCCCTGTAGCATGCTGATGTTCAGTGAGTGGAAATTGGAATATAAATCATCTACTTTCCCTCTTATTTTTCTGTCGCTGAGATAATGAGGCAAGCAGCAGACGTTAGTCCATTGCAAGGGAGTTTGGACAGCAGCGAACGATGCCACACTCTGCCGAAAGCCTTAGAAATATCAAGGGGCCACTGCGTAAGTTTCTCCACATAGGTCGATTGACTGATGGATGGTATGAGTCAGGAGATTCAGTATGCCAATGGTGGATCTCTCGTGGCAAAAACCATATTGTCTATCACTAATTAAGTTGTTGGATTCAAAGTGTTTAACTATATGCTTATTGACTAAAATTTCAAATACTTTACCAAGAGATGTGACAGCTATTGGTCTGTAATCAGAGGGGTCAGAGGAACTTCCTTTCTTTGGAACTGGGTGGATATTGGATTCTATCCATGAATTAGGGAATGAAGAAGTACGTATGCATATTCTGAATAATTTAGCAAGAACAGGGGCAAGTTCTGGGGAACACTTTTTCAAAACAATCAGAGGAATTCCATCTGGGCCTGGAGCTTTGTTGGTAGGTAAATTGTCTAGGATGGATTTTATGTACAAATCTTGTCTGTATTTCAAGTGGAACAATTTCGGGAGAGTCAAGTTCAAGTACTGGGACGTTCTGGCTGACTTCCTCTAGGGTAGAATTTCTGGCAAATGCACTAGCAAAGATATCTGCTTTCCTATGAGGGTCATTTGTAATGCTGACATCTGAAGATTTTAATGGGGGAATGGATGATGACTTGTTAAAGTTATTATTGAAAGAATTAAGAGCTGACAAGAATATTCTTTTGTTATTAAGGCTGTTAAGTAGTTTTTATGCTTGATTATGAAGAAAGTTTGATTTAGCGAGATTTATTACAGCTTTTGCGTGGTTTCTAGCAATTCTAAATTGACAGAATGATTCAGATGTTTTTTATTTTAAGTAAGTGTTATCCACTAATGACTTCTGAACTGTTGCTCTGGCACAGTTGTTATCAAACATTTTGGAGAGTTCGACCTTTTAGTGAACTGCTGACTTGGTATGAATAAATCCATACCAGCTAGTATTAAATCACTAATGTGGGACTGGGTAGAATTGGCATCAGGAAGAAAGACTGCCATGGAATGTTAGCGAGATAATTTCTAAATCCATCCCAGTCCGCCCTATCAAAGTGCCATCGGGTCACCCTGACAGATTCAGAACGGAGAAGTTTGGGGAGACTAACTAATAAGGCTTTGATGAGATTGTGGTCAGAGGATCCAAGTGGTGACAGTACCTCTGTCCTGTATTGATCTGGGTTATATGTCAGGAACAGATCCAAGAGATGGGCATTATGATCAGGGTTATCTGGTATTCTGGTTGGTTGCTTTACCAGCTGCGTGAGATTAAACGACTCTGCAAACAGCTCGCACTCTAGATCAGCATCGTCAGTACTGGCAGAATGCAATAACCATTCAACATTATGTACGTTAAAATCACCCAAAATGGTAATTTTGGTACTATGGGCAAGGTTAAGGTTACTCAACCGTGTGGATATCGAGTCAAATACACTGGGTTCTGAAGAGGCACTGGGGGAGCGACAGACTACACAGATATATTTAGTAATATTTAGATAATTTAGTTTATACAATGAGTAATCAAAAGTGGATGAAGTGATATTTAAGACAGTATCAACTGCATATTGAGATTTGATATAACAACAGGTGCCGCCCTTGTTACGGAAGTTTGTGAGAAGATGGTAACCAAGAAAACAATACGGGGATATTTCAGTAAAGGGTGAGATTTGAGGTTCTTGAGGAAAAGGGCCAGAGGGGATATGGACAGTAGGAAAAAAATGAACTGAATTTAGGTTGGTCCAAAGGCCACGGATATTGGTAAGAATAAGGCCGCACCATCACTTTTCCGCTGACGAGCAAGATTGGAAATTGCAACAGCTGCTGCTGGCACAGTCACTTGATGGCGACCGGGAGGACCCTGTGCCGCCAGTCCTACCTTGCCGGTGGTGGCAATCCGAGGTACCATCTCTTTTGGTAGCAGTATTGCAGCAGCCATCGCTAAAGGGAGTGTGAATAGGAGGTGTGATATCTTATGTACATGTAGTGTGGTGTAGATAGTTGAAGATAGAGGTATTAAGAGGCTGGCCTACTCTCTATGTAAATGAAGCACTGAAAATGTCCAGCAAAGGGAGATGGTCAGGACTGAGTCCTGAGGGCTGGTGAAACGGGAGCTCCAGCTCTCCCTATCACCAGCATGCCATCCACCTCGGGAGTACTGCCCTGGTTGACTGGTGTTACGGTCTACTCCTCTTTAGGGACTCTGTCAAAGGCCTTTTCCAAATCAACAGCAACAAAGTTTAGTTCCCTTTTCTTTCCAATATATTCTTCCTGATGCGGTTGAATAATGAATATGACATCAGTAGTCCCCCTGTCTGGCATAAACCCAAATTGCATCTCATCAATATTCACTCTTTCTCTCATCATAGCTTCTAGAACTCTCTCCATTACTTTCATTACCTGACCTAAAAGCTTTATACCTCTATGATTTCCTCTTTCCAGGGCATCACCCTTCCCCTTGCACACATTTACAATTACACTCCTCAGCCAATCACCTGGGACAACACACTCATATACTGTACAATCATATACATCAAGTCAGTGACTAACCTCACCCCTATATCTCCTGAGGTCTTCAACATTTCGGCAGTCAACACAGACACACCTGCTGCCTTCCCCACCTGCATCTTGCCTATTGCCTAACTCACAGTACTAGCGCCAATCAAGGGCCAAGGGCCAAACACTGGATATGCTGGCTCCTAAACTTCCCTGTCCCAGTCAAACTCCTCATCCAACAACCAGCTATAATGCTCTCTCCATGCATCTTTAATATCCCCACTGTTCACCACTACCCTCTCTTCATTTTTCACACAATGCTCACCTATAATATCGTGATTATCCCTCTTCACCTGATTTGCCACCTTAAATATCATATTTTTCCTTTCCACATGATTCAAGTTATCAAGTAAAAGTTTCTGTGACTCACACTTTGCCCTTTATACCTCTCTTCTAGCCCTATGCTTGACAGCCAAGTATTCCTCCTTCTTACCACTCTTCTTCCATTTCTGGAAAACCCTTCTTCTCTCCTTAACTGAAGTCATCCCACCACCAATTTACTTTATGTCTTGGTGGGTCTCTTCTCCAACTGCATATTCCATCAGTAGCTCTCAAAAGGTCGTTCTTGAGGGCTCTGTACTGTTCATTAAAGCCTCTGTCTACGGCTCCCTGTTCAGCCACCACTCTCTTCATCTCACTGTAGAAGGCATCCCTTACTGCTTGGTTTTCCAGCTTCCATATTCTCCTCCTATGTACATACGTCCTCTTTTTCATCACTCGTTCTTTAAGCACCATGTCACAAATCAATAGTCTGTGCTGCTGCACACAATCCTCGTTTCCTGTAACTTTAACATCCCTCACTAACCTCCTATCAGCCCTCCTGACCAGAAAATAATCTACCTAACTGCTATTTCCCCCAGACTCGTACATAATCAACCTACTCTCTCTTTTCCTAAAATGTGTGCTGAACACAATCATGATCATTGACTCCCCAAACTCGAGTATCCTTTCCCCTTCTGCATTTCTTATACCAGTGCACATTCCCCATGTACTCCTTCATAACCTTAAGCTGCTTCACCTACATGACCAATTAAGTCCCCTTCCAAAACCACTATCTCATCACCTCCCATACCACCTACTACATGTATTAAGTCATCCCAAAATATATCCTTCTCCAACTCATCCAAGCCTGCCTGTGGAGCATATACCAATATAATTGCAGTCATCCTTCCACCGAACAAAATTTTCACTACCAATATCCTATCGCTTATTCTCATAATATTCATAACATATTCCACCATTTTTCCACAACCAACACACCCACACCCCCATATCTTTTTTTTTTTTTTTTTAATGCAAGGAAGAAGGAATCAAGGGCCACAGGCCCACATACTGTTCCTTCCAAGAAAAAGTAAAAACAATAAAAAAGAGAGCCAAATTCAAGATCCATTCATTTCGAGATGCCTGGACACACTGCGTTTGAAAGATTGGAGATCATAGGAAGCAGGGAATACAGACAGAGGGAGACAGTTCCAGAGTTGACCAGTTGCATAAATGAAGGACTGGGAGTAACAGTTAACTCTTGCATTAGAGAGTTGGACAGAAAAGGGATGAGAGTTTGTTGCTAGACGGGTACTACGTGCCCGTCGTAGAAGTGGAGGGATGCAAGCAGACAGTTCAGAGGAACAGTGACCATTGAAGTAGCGATAGAAGAGAGATAAAGAAGCAACAGTGCGGCGAAGAGACAAAGGTTGAAGGGAATCAGTAAGAGGAGGAAAGTTAATGAGACGAAAAGCCTTTGACTCCACCCTATTCAGAAGAACCGCATGTGGGGAGCCTCCCCACACGAGAGATGTACTCCATACACGGGCGAATAAAACCCGTGTACAAGGTCAACATCTGTGCAGGGGTAAAGAAAGCTCGGAGTCGGCCGAGTACACCTAATCTCTTGGAAGCAGATTTCACAAGAGATGTAATATGTTCTTTCCAAGACAAATCCCGAGAGAATGAAACCCCTAGCATGTTCAAGGATGATGCAGGACAGAGCTGGACATTATTAAACATTAGTGGGTAATCCTGAGGAAGATTTTGTCGGGTTGATAAGTGTAAAAACTGAGTTTTTGATGCATTAAAAATAACAAGATTATTTTTACCCCAATCAGAGATATGAGCCAAGTCAGACATTAGGTGTGCCATAGCCTCATCCCTTGTTTGCTGAAGTAACTGCTGAGATGGACATTGCGGAAATTGACTGGAAAGGTGAAGGGTGGAATCATCAGCATATGAGTGGATAGGGATAGATGTACAGCTTAGAAGGTCATTGATGAATAAAAGAAAGAGAGTTGGTGATAGGACAGAGCCCTGAGGAACACCACTGTTGATAGGTCTAGGAGAAGAACGATGGCCGTCTACAACAACAGCTACAGAACGACCAGAAAGGAAGCTAGAGTCGAAGGCACCGATAGAAGAATAGAAACCGTAAGAGGGCAGTTTGGAAATCAAAGATTTATGCCAGACTCGATCGAAAGCCTTTGAGATGTCAAGTGCAATGGCAAAGCTTTCGCCAAAGTCCCGAAAGGAGGATGACCAGGAGTCTGAAAGGTAGGTGAGATCGCCAGTGAAGCGTCCCTGACGGAACCCATACTGGCGATCAGAAAGAAGGTTGTGACAGGAAAGATGCTTTAAAATTTTTCTGTTAAGAACTGATTTGAAAACTTTTGATACACAGGATGTTAAGGCAATTGGACAATAGTTAGAGGGTTGGGAATGGTCACCCTTCTTTGGGACTGGCTGAATGAGAGCAAACTTCCAGCAAGAAGGAAAGGTACAAGTTGAGACAAAGGCGAAAGAGTTTACCTAGGCAGGGTGTAAGCACAGAAGCACAGTATTTGAGGACAACAGGAGGGACTCCATCAGGCCCATATGCCTTGTTAATATTGAGGCCAGTGATGGCAGAAAATACATCAGCTGAAGAAATTTTAATGTCAGTCATGAGGAAGTCTGAGGGGGGAAGTGATGGAGGAACAGCACCAGAATCGTCTAAGGTAGAACTGGAGGAGAAAGTCTGAGCAAAGAGATCTGCTTCATCAGTAGAAGAAATAGCTACAGAGCCATCAGAGTAGAAAAGAGGAGGGAAGGATGATGAGGCAAAGTTGTTAGAAAGGTTTTTGGCAAGGTGCCAATACAACTTATAGTAGCAGTCCTTCCCAACAATCTTTCTGGCTGATCCACCCCTGTACCGGACTTCCTGTAAACATGCCACATCCACCCACCTCCTACTGAATGTCTCAACGACTTCCCCTGCTCTTCCCCTCAAACTTCCTATTTTCCATAAACCCACTCTCATCCTCCTGGGCAATTTAGTGTCCTCAGACTTGCTTTGAAGCTTAATCTTGTATTTAGTCACAGTCAGTAATAATAAAGGGGCGGCAAACATATCACAGGCCCCACCCACTGCACAGACCCAGGCCCAGGCAATGGATCTGGGACCCCTAGCCCACCAGCTTACCGGTGGCTGTGGTAGTGGCCTCGGGCCACCCTGACAGGACAGATGCAGGAACACCCTCCAAGCACACCTTGGCACTGTAACTGCCCCCCCATTATGCACCCACTGATAGGGCAGCCTCCTGGGATGCTACTCCCAGGTTCAGGCCCCTCTCCATTGGGCAGAAGGGGCAACCTGGGAACTGCAATGCCCTGTACCCTCTAGCACAGGTTCAAGCCCCATCTTGCCCTGGACCCATGATCTATGCCAGCGGAACCTGTCACACCTCCCCCCAAAAGTCCGTCACTAGGTAGCGGGAGCAAAGTTTATTGGCCACATGCCCTTGTTGGCGCCAACCCCTGTAACATAGTGGGATATGATGTGTGATATGTAAAGTGCATGTGGCGTAGTGTGTAAGGCAGTTAGAGGAAATGTTTGGGAGAGAATGCTGGTCTACTCTCCATGTTGCTGTCACACTGAAAACATCAGAAAAGGGGGATACTTAGGTAGCTAGTGAAACAGGAGCTCCAGCTCTCCCTGTCACAAGCAATCCCATTCCCCTCGGGAGTACCACCCTGCTCAGCCCGTGCTACAGCCTCCTCCTCCTCCTGTGAATATCTTGCATACACCTTCCACTTCACCCATCTGCTCCAAATCATAAATACCTACCTGCTCCTCCACCTCTCTCTTATTTTCTGACTTTTTTCCATCCTCTTACAACCTTTCTATCCTCCTCGTATGGACTACTTCCTCCTGTCCTTGCCTCCTTCTATTCCTCCACAGCACTTGAACCTTGACTTCCACCACCACCAAGTGGTGGTCAGAAAGTCCACCCCCAACCTCTGTATGCTCTTCCATCCATTACATACCTTCTCATTCTGTCACCCACACACACACACGATTAACCCGCCCAGTCCCACCGACGTACAATGAACGTCACCACTTGTTTTCACGCTCAGACCCACCGACATGCATCATACGTCACTCAATTGCAAGGCCCATCGTTTGACCATTTTTCAAGATTCGCAGGTGAGTTTTGGTAGGCATATGTGGGAGACCTTCCTCTACCTGTTGTCAAGCAGGGATACTGCCTGGCCCCCCTCCCCCCTCCCCCCCACACTTGGCAATTCACCTGTTAGCAGTAACCTGGCCAGTAAAGAAATGTTGCCCCACAGTCTCTCCAATGACAAAATTCACGGTGAAAGTGATTCCTGAGGTGGAGGGCAAAGAAACAAAGAAGCTAGAGGGAGAAACAAACAGAAGTGATGAGGTGGTAATGTCATAAAGGAAGGTGCCATATGCTGGTGTTTTTGGTGAGTGAACAATGATTATATTGCCTATATTATTGTGTGAAAACCAATATAATCTTGTACTACACATAAATTCGTACCAAATAAATAAATAAATAAATAATTTAAAGTGGCTTGAGTTAGTTAATCTTCCCATAGTTTGTTTTCTTTGAAGCCAGGTACCCTGAGAAAGAACAAAAAGCTATGGCTGACTGACACCTGTAGCAACATTTATAAGCTCAGGAGGGCGATTTCTCTATAAATTTTCGATGTTTCTCACCAAAAGCGGAGGTTTGAGCCAAAAAAAAAAAAAAAAGACAAGACAAGTCGAAAGCTGTCAGGTTCTGAGGGTGTGTTGAGTTAAAAATCGGTCGGGACTGGGCGGGTTAAGCATTGCCCTATGTTCATTCACTTCACCACCCACCCTTCTCATCACTTGCCATGAATACCTGTACACCATTTTGTGCCTAAAGTGGGTATTGGCTATCAACAACCCCCTCCCTGCACAAATGTCCACTAGAGCACTGCCGTTCTCATCCACTTATGCAAACACACCCCACTCACCAACTATTCCACCCCCCTTCACATTCTCTACTTTTCCATTCATATCTCCAGTCAAAAATACTCTCTCATCTCTTTCAAACTTTTCCTCGCATGCTTTGACATTTGCCCAGAGCTCTTCTTTCACTCTGGTTACACAATCCTGTGTTGGCACATACACACACACAATCACCCAAGTTTGTAATCCTACTTTCAATCTTAACCACACAATCCTAGAACCTACTGATCCATAGTCTCTTATATTTTCCTTCCATATCTTGCACAAAATATATACTCCCCCCTTTGCCGTCTCATTCTCACATTCTCACATGCATATACCCAATCCACACTCCCACTCTCTCACACTTTCATCTCTCCATTCAGTCTCCGTCATTCCACATATGTCCACTTTTGCACCCCCAAGCACCTGGACAATCTCTCTCTTTCACCTCATCATTTGCACCCCTTACATTCCACATTGCAATCCGTACCATGTCCTTCGTTCGGTCCTCAGTCATCACCTGTTTGTTAATCTTGGTCCAAGGCTTCTTTTTGTATTTTTAGTTAGTTGTTTTCCGGAGAGGGACACTAACCCTCCACCAACTCACTTGTTACCAAGTAGGGAACATGTGTTGGTTAGGTGGTCACTATAAGTCAGCACTGTATTTCAGATTATGAGAATTTTTTCCGGAGCTATCTAACTATAGCTAGAAACACTAATCCTGTAATAGGTGGCCATTTGTCTTTGAATTAGTTGTTTTACAGAGAGGGGCACTAACCCTTTGCCAACCCACGTGCTGACATGTAGGGAACATGTATACAGTAACCCCTTGAAAATTATCAGGATGACCCATATCCAAACATGCTCTGTATCCGAATGTTAGGTATTGGCTAGCAGCCGTGGCTAAGTGGGTTAGAGCGCTCCGCTCTGGCCATAGGGTCGGAGGATCGAATCCACCCAAGGGTCATTGGTAGACATCAGGAAGGGCATCTGGTCATAAAATGCTACACGCTCCAACTCAAAAGTCCTCTATCCAGGGGCAACGCCTTAGCCCTTCGAGGATACCAGGCGTAAAACCATTTTTTTTTTTTTTTTCTAATGTCAGTACAGTACAGGCATCCAGATTTCTTTGTCCGTATCTGAACATAAAATTTCTGACATGGGCATTTGGGCGGCATGCTAATTCAAAAAATCGGCTGGGCAACTGGCTGGCCTCTCTGGCTGTGCACTGGTAATAGACCCTAGCCCACAAACTGAGCAAATCTGGCTGTCCACCTCCTCACCGAATGGTCAAATTCGCCCAGCCAGTCTCTCGAGCCACATGCTGGTAATAGAGCCCAGCCTACCAGCTGAGCAAAAATGGCCGTACACCTCCCTACCAAATTGTCAAAGTCACCTGGCCAGCTGGTAGAGACATCGCCAGCGTGACCAGATTGAGCATAATTAAGGTACATTTACCATAATTCTCCAGAAAATAATTGGTGTAGCATATTGTTAAATTTGGCATAATCTGGGCATAATTTCATGATATCTGGAATTATTTTGGCATACTTTATATTAGTTATCAAAGTAAGTACTGTACTAAGGTTAGCAAGTACAGGCATACCCCGGTTTAACAATGCTATTGGTTAAGTAAAAAGCCATCGCTAGGCAGGGTATCGTTTCTCGGGGTAGATTTAACATGTAAAGTATTAGTGATGCAATTTTTAAGCCTTGGTTTTTCCCCCCAACCAAGCCCTAAGCCCACCCAAATGAGTCCAAAAACAAGTTTCTAGCAAACCTGAACCCCCAAAAGCTTTAAAACAGGCTAAACTAGTGCCTAAAAGCAGCTTATACCTCACCGAAATCCAAAAATAAAATATAAAAATCATAAAAAAGGTCTGGAAAAAATCAAACTTAGTAAACTGTACCCCAAAATGGCAATGTTCACCCCACCTATGACTAAACACAATAATCTAAGTCTACAAACAGTTTATAAATCAACCCAAACACAAAATTTAAGTATGAAATATCATCAAATTCGTCTGAAAAAACAAAACCCATTATCATACCAGGGTATAGCCAACATTCAGCGGAGTACAGTGGCATTTCTACCCCAATCGCTGTGCCAGAGTATTGCATCTAGGAATATCGTATCTCGAGGTCTGCCTGTATTACACTCCCATATTTTTCAATATACAGTAATCCCTCCATTATTC
>JAGKTI010000807.1:83533-112081 GCA_018397915.1 Birgus latro | reverse complement strand
TGATTTCTTCCTCTCTTCTCACAACCCTCCTTCTCCCTGCCATTCCCCAGCCACTTATACTTGCATTACTTTCATTCTCTATGTTCAACAGTTCATTGAAGTGTTCTCTCCATCTGTTTACTTTTTCTCCCTTCTCCACTAGTAATCTACCATTTTTATCTTTCACACCCCCACTGCCTTCGTTGGCACCCTGTCTAGCTCTCTTTACCTCCTTCCAGAACATTTTCTTACATTCCCTCCACTTTGCACTCAAATTCCTTCCAAATTCCTCATCCACTCTCTTCTTACTCTCTCTTACTAATCTTTTCACCTCTCTCCTCCTCACTACATATAACTCTCTTGTCCGTCTCTCAGCTTCTTCGTTGCCCCTGTTTCTCATCCACTCATTATATGCTTTCTTCTTTTGTGCCACAGCCTCTCTCACCTCTTCGGTCCACCATGCTGTTCCCTGAACCCCCTTTCGTCTCCTCTTCACCCCACACACCACCTCACATGCTGCACAGATTTCTTCTGTGAATACCTTGCACACACCCTCCACGTCCCCCATCTGCTCCAATCTATATTTACCCAATCGTTCCTCCACTTCCCTTCTATATTCGGCCTTTATTCCATCCTCTTGTAACTTTTCTACCCTCCTTGTAACAAATACTTCCTCCTGCCTTTCCCTTCTTCTCTTCCTCCATCTTGTTTGGATTCTGATTCTGGCCACCACCAAGTGGTGGTCAGAAAGTCCACTCCCCCAACCTCTATATACTCTTGCATCCATTATACATCTTTTCATCCTTTCATCCACACACACATACTCAATCATTGCCTTCCGTTCATTCATTCCCCCGTCCTCTCTTCTCACCACTCGCCATGTATACCTATGGATCATTTTGTGACTGTCGTGGTCCAAAAAAATCAGATTTTTTCGAATTTTTGGGCATTTTGGGGGTCGGATAGCCTACGATTTCCGAATAGTGATGCATCTGAATACTGGCCGTCCGAATAATTGAGGGATTACTGTAATAATAACGGACACAAGAGCGGTATTTTGCTAGCTACATCCCTAAGAATGGTTGTTTAGACAGTTGTTGAAGAGAATGTGGAAGGTATGATAGAAGAAGATCAGAAAGCTGAGGAAAATAGAAGAAAATGAACAAGGAATGGAACACCACGAGGTGAACCAGCCACACTCATCAGCTTACTGAGGTAAACACACAATCAATCTTGGACCGAATCGGCAGATTTAATCTTTATCATCATATAGGTTTGCACACCTAATTACTTGAAATTCAGTTAGTAATTTGTGCTTAATTTAATTATTAATAGAAAATCAGTATTCAGAGCGAAAATTTCTTAAAGTTAGCAGAATTGTTTTGCTTCTAGCCTAACAACTCGCTGCGACGGACTTTTGTTTTGTAATAAATATTGATTTACAATGCAGATACATTTTTTTGTACTCAAAATAAATATTTTTACAAAACAGAAGTCTGCCAAGGTGTGCTGACAATCTAAAAGGGGAAATATCTGCTATCATTAGCCAATCACTGATCAGCTGACTGAGATATAAACACTGACGATCTGAAGGGGAAACATCTGTGTATTTTAGCTCTGAAACCTAATTTTTTAATTGAGCGATATTAAGTACAATTTTCTTAGTGGATTTCAGATAATTAGGTGTGTATGAGCCACTGTGACAAAAAAAAATAAAATATTTTCCAATGAAAAGTGCTGATTCGGTATTCAGTCTCACCGAGTTGGGCAAGCTAAGTTGATTAGGGGATCCCATTGAATTTATCCGTAAGAAAATATTTTTTTAAAAATTACATATGAATTTTATTGTGTCCAAGCCTTTACGTAGAAGAACAGGGAGGTTTTAGGAAGGGAAGAGGTTGTGTAGACCAGATATTCATTCTTAGATCCTTAGTGGAAAAGTTTCTAGAGAAGGGAAAGAAGTTGTATGCAGCCTACATGGATCTGGAGAAAGCATATGAGAGGGTGGATAGACAAGGTTTGTGGAAGGTATTAAGAATATATGGAGTGGATGGGAAGTTGTTGAAGGCAGTGAAAAGTATGCATGAGGGTGCTAAGGCTGCAGTGCGTGTGGATGGCAAACTGAGTGAATCTTTCCATTTGAAGGTTGGATTGAAACAAGGATGTGTCATGTCTCCATGGTTGTTCAATCTGTACATGGATGGGGTTATAAAAGAGGTACAAGGTCAGGCAGTGGATGTTGGAGTGGCCCTAGTGAGAGAGGGCAGTGTTAGGAAACTCCCTGTTCTGTTGCTTGCAGATGATACTGTGTTGTTGAGCGAAGACGAAGGGGAGCTGCAAGGCTTGATAGATGAGTTTGGGAGTGTGTGTAAGAAACAGAATCTAAAAGTGAATGTAGGAAAGAGTAAAGTGGTTGTCTTCGAGAGAAGTGAAGCCAGTGAATGTACAGTGAGATTGGATGGGGAGGATATGGAGAATGTGAGTGCATTTAAGTACTTGGGTAGTGTGATGAGTAAGGATGGAAGTCTGGAGGGTGAAGTGCTTGAAAGGGTGCTGCAAGGAAGGAAGGTTGCTGGTTCCTTGAAAGCAGTGATAAGAAACAAGGAGGTGGGCATGGAAGTGAAAAAGGTGTTACGTGACAGTATTGTGATACCAGCTCTAACATATGGAAGTGAAGCTTGGACCCTGTTGGAAGGACAGAAGTCAAGAGTGAGAGCAGTGGAAATGAGTTATTTGAGAGGAGCTTGTGGAGTCACATGGAGAGACAGACTAACAAATGAGGAAGTGAAGGAGCATTGTGGTGTAGTTGTGGACATGATAGGAAGCGTTAGGAGGAACACGTTAAGGTGGTTTGGGCACATGGAGAGGATGGAGAGTTAAAGACTGACGAGGAGAGTGTATGTGAGTGAGGTGGAGGGGGCGAGAGAGAGGGGGAGACCGAGGATGAGATAGAGAGATGGAGTGGAGAGGTACATGAGAGAGGGGTGTGTGAGTTGGGAGCAGGGTAGTGAAATGGCGGGAGACAGAGTGACATGGAGGCGATTTGTTTGTGGCCACCCCGTGCGGGATTGAGGCGTCTGGCAATAGATAGATAGAAGCCTTTACGTAAATTTTACTTTGTTATGCAATAAACTATTTATAGTGGCATTTAAGAAAGGTAAGAGGCAAATGAGATATTGCCCCGTGTTAGGAACTTGTGGTGTGAAGCAGGTTGGTGGCCAAGATTCGTTTGATGTGTGAATTTATCTTGTATGTGTTACAAATGGCCTTTATCAAGTCAAAACCTTGCCAAAATTATACTGTGTTGTACAGTAGACTGCTTATATTTTATATGAGAGAATAATGGCCGGACTTTTGTGAGAATCATGGACTTGTACAGGCATTTGTCTGACATTTGATAATATTGTCCGGCCTCAGCCAGAATCCGGGATATCCGAAATTCAATAAATAGGGGTCCGCCAAATCGAGGGTCGAGTGTAGTTCAAATTTATAAACAGGTAAAAAAAATTCGTGGGTAACAATACGTGGTGAAGTGGGCCATGTAGTGGTAGGAAGTGGTGAGGTGGTGTGGGGTGGTGAGATGGTGTGTGTGGTGGTGGGATGTGGTGGCGAGATGGTGCAGGGTGAGTGCACCTGCACTCCAGCCTTCCCTTCTTCTCCCTTCTCTCCCTCAGTGAAGAGCCGCTTCACCACCATCTGTCTCCTCTTTGATGGTGGTGGAGCTGTACGGCGAGGTGGTGGTGGCTTCTCCTCGCTCTCCGAGATGTCGCTGTCATCCTCCTCGGTAGTAGGAGAATGATACCACTCATCACCACTCTCGTCACTACTCCCCACCATACTCTCTGCCTCTAAGTCAGACCCAATTCAGTCCATGTCCCTCTCCTCCCCATGGGGAAACAGCTCTGCTCTGATCCCGGGGCTGGTGAGCGGCCTACGGGGCCGGAGAGGGCGGCACTGGGTGAAGGTCAGGGCATGGAGAGAGGCAGAACTTGGATGTCCACTCATCACGGAAGTGCGCGGTTTACTGACATGCGGAGTGTATGGAAGTCTAGGGTAGGTCAGTCTCAAGATGTTCAGAATGTTCATTCATCTCCCAAAAATTTTCACCATTTTTTATAGGCCGTGCTCAGATGACGCCTGTGCTCATTTATCGGTTAAACGTTGTTCGGTGCCAGAGGCCACGGAAGGGTTAATACCTTCTAAAAAGACAGTACCTTTGTGGGTACAGTGCGTTGTACTTACCCATGCGATGATGGCAACGAGAGTTTGTCTTGCAGTACATTATTTACTGTGAATGATGAATATTCTGTACTGCATGGCAAGATGTGCTCTGGTTGAGCCAAAAGAATCACTTATGAATCACTAGGAATAACTGATGCTGTGAGAAAAGCAGGAAATGTCTTCCTGTGAAATTTTAAAATAATTTTTCAGAAAAATCTGCCAATATGCGAACCTGTGAATAGTGGGGGTTGACTGTATTATAGGGCATTTAGCAGTATTGTAGGTGTGTATTAGGTGTTTGTAATCTTTATTCTGTAAAATTACCTAGACCCAAGTTGGTGGGTGTCATTTAGCATAGCCCTATTTTTCCCGTAAGTTATGTACTCCGTTTTACGAGTTTTTGCCCCTAGCAGTCCTCCATTAACATATCCCACTCTTATAATGGGACCTGCCTGCACTTTTGCAAATGAAACAACTGGATGTTAGGCTACCTTCATTTGCTAAGAGGATGCTGTATTACACATGTAAATGCAATGGAAATACAGTGCAAGCCTGTTATACAATAGGGTTGCATCAAATGAAGACTTATTGCATAACCAATTATCACATAATGAGGTCAGTGTAACATGGATTCAGTGAGGTTAGGGAGGGTAACCTCAACTGTGGAACCTAAAATGACAAAAAAAAAAAAAAAATGCAACCCACCTGAAGTTTGTCACCAGGGATCCCCTCCGAGGCTAGGGGACAGCTGGAGGGCTTGGACAATCATTTCACATCCTCAGGAGGAGGTGAAGAGTGGTGGGGAGAGTAATGTGATGATGACGGACAAGTGATGCAGTGAAGATAAGGGAAAGAGGAGTGGTGCAGGTGAGGGAGAGTAATATGTTGAAGCTGAGGGAGAACAGAGCAGTATGGGTGAGGGAGAGCATGGGGGGTGAAGGTAAGGGAGAACATGGTAGTGCGGTGGAGTGGCATGTGGATGTGTCAGTTGGCGATAAAGATGTTAGTCATGATGAAGGCAGGTGATGCAGGATGTTTCTTTTGTTTAACACACTCTGATTGATGGCTTTGGCTCTTCCTCAGTGCTCCTGTAAGGGGAGAAGAAGGAGATGATGGTGATAGTAGTAGTAGTTGTTCCCTTAGGCAGTCTGGCCGAACAGCCCCGAGTCCCTAAGGAAGGCCATGGCTGAGACTGGGCTTTCCCACAGAGCTCTCTAGGAGTGTATGTTGTGTTGTTGGCGTAGGTGATTGTGTGCAATGCAGTCTTCCATGATGTGCTTAATAGTATGGGGTGCTGTGTAACATCCTGGACAGGCGTCAGTGATGGAGTCATCCAGCCTCTTCTGATAACTCAAGAGGACTGGATGATGCCCACATCTCAGCCTGCCCAGGTGGACCCTGTCCTCACAGGGGAGATAGCGTTCGGAAGGATGGATATCAGGAGGCCTTGCATGCGGCTGTGTGTTGTCTTTGAGTGACTGAATGGAACAGCGAGTGACTTGAGTATGAATATGCTTCTGGAAGCTGGTCTGAGGCAGGCAGGGGGGAAGAGATAATAGTATTTGTGTATGATATCATGAGCTGGGTGTTGTTTTGATGTTCTGTGGTGTGTGTGGATGTGCTGCCATGTAGTGTAGTGGATGTTGTGGGTTTGTGGAGGCTGCAGCGAGAATTTGGGTGCCTCTCATGTCTAGATGATCCTTGACTTTGAGGACTTTGGTTTCTTGGTGTAGGTGGTTTGTAGGTGTGGTAGCTGTGCAGTCTGTGATTATTTTTAATGCCTTGTTTTGTATGGTCTGAAGAGTGTTGTGGTGTGTTTTAGTGAGGTTAGGAGCCCAAGCAGGGCTTGCATAATTCATCACTGAATGTAAATATTGTTTGTATACTGTGGTGGTGGTTTCTTTGTTGTGTCCAAATGTTGTATGGGCAAGTGACTTCAAGGCATTGAGCCTAGGGGTTAATTTATATTTGATGTTTGTGATGTGTTGTTTAAATGACATTGATGTATGTTACATCAAGGATTTTGGGTGTGTGTGTATGTGTGTGGTAGGGGAGTGTTGTCTATGGTGAGGTGTGGAATGTGACTGTGTTCTGCTGTCCAGTTTGTGAGAAGGGTCACTGTAGATTTGGCTGGGACTATTTTGTGTCTGTTTGTGGTGAACCATTTATGTAGTGTGTTGAGGGAAGGTTGGAGGATTTGTGTGGCTTTGTTTGCATTTTGGTGTGTGCATGTAAGTGTTATGTCATCTGCATAGGAAGCTGTGTATTTGTTGTGTGTGGGCTGTGGGTATGCCATGCATGTATAGGTTGAAGAGTGTAGGAGACAAGACAGATCCTTGGGGGATGCCATTTGTGAAGTTTCTGATGTTCGAGGACTGACCAGCAAAAGTTACATGTGCATACCTCCCTGCTAAGTTGTTTGCCAGCCATCGTTTTGTGTTGTTGTGCATGTTTGTGTTGAATATTTTGCTTGTGAGGTTGTGGCAGGGGATGGAATCAAAAGCATTACTAATGTCTAGTGTGACAAGGAGTGTTCTATGTGGTGGCCTAGCTGAATTCATGCCATCAAAAACTCTGTGTGTGAAGTCTGTAAGAAGAGTGTTTGTGGAGTGTAGTGGCCTAAAACCATGTTGTGATGGGGCAAGGGGGTGTGAGGTGTGACTAGTTGTAGTACCAGTCTTTCAGTGACTTTGAAGGGGGTGCAGAGGAGTGTGATGCGGCAGTGTGAGGAAGGTAATGTGGGGTCTTTGTTGGGTTTGGGGATAGTGATGATAATGCCATGCTTCCAGATGTTGGATATTATGTTGTGTGAGTAGCTGTAGTTTGATGTGTTGGTGAGTGCTTGTATGCCTTGTGGTCCAGATGATGGTGGTCTGGCATGCTGCTTTTTTCTTAGATAACATCAGCTCCTTATACACCCTCAGGTATATCCCTACCCAGTTGTAACTTTCCGTACATTACCCTGCTTCTCTTTACCCAGTTGTGACTCTCCTTACATTACTCTGCCTCTCTTTACCCATTTGTGACTTTCCATACATTACCCTGCTTCTCTTTATCATATTCTACCTCTCCTTGCCCTACAGTACCTCTTCTTACCCTACCCTGCTTTTCCTTGTCGTACCTTGCCAGTCTTTGTCGTACCTTGCCTCTCCTTGTTGTACCTTGCTTCTTCTTGTCGTACCTTGCCTCTCCTAGTCTTATCTTGTCTCTCCTTGTCGTACATTGTCTCTCCTAGTCGTATCTTGCCTCTCCTTGTTGTACCTTGTCTCTCCATATCATACCTTGCCTCTCCTTATTTTACCTTGTCTCTCCATACTCTACCTTGCCTCTTGCTCTCCTGCCATCTCTCTTACTATCTAGTCATTCCCCTTCCTACCCTGCCCTGGCTTTTCCTACACTATCTTGCCTCTCTTTATGCAGCTGTATGTCTTCTTGCCATATGCTGCCTTTTTTTATCCTACCCTGCCTCTCTTACCCCACCCTGCCTCTTCCTACCCTTCTTTCCCTCTTCCTACCTCTCTACCCTGCCTTGACTTTCCCTTTTCTACCCTGCCTTCCTTTTTCATATATTTTTATACCCTGCTTTCCGTCTTCCTATCTTATCATGCCTCCCCACCCTTCCCCTGACTTTTCCTACACTACTTTGCCTCTCTTTACCCTGATGTGCCTTTCCTTGCCCTATCCTGCCTCTCCTTAACCTACCCTGCTCTCCCATTCCCTCTTCCCCTCCCCTTCCCCCTCCGCCTTAGAAAGTGCATATTCATCCATCCATTACCCAATCCTATGTCGCCCCACAGAGAAGCGTAGGAGCCTGGGGCTAGGCAAGTTGGTCCTGACATTTAAGATGAGAGTGACCAGCCTCACTTATCCCTGAGTGGCATTACATGAGCAATAAACCCAATTACCCCTTGGATATAAACCTTCACCAGCTCAATCCGATTGGAGTGCCATAATTATCCACTAAACCACCAGGCACCAAAATTTGGTTATATTGTTACCACCCAGCATAGTAAATGGTTTCCTGGTGTATAGGAAACCATTTGGCTTGTCACTCAGTGCAGAGCCACCCACAGGCAGAAGGACGAGGAAAGAATGAAGGAAAGAAATAGTACTATCTCTACTATCCGGATGTCCACTATCCGGACACCTCACTATTCGGACATTGTGGGCTGATGGCCGAAACCCCCAAATTGGCGGGGGGGATTTTTTCCGACCGCGTCAGTTTGAATTTCCTGCCCGCGCCGACTAGCTCCCTTCCCGCTCAGTCTCCCTCCTACTAGTTCTGTCTCAACTCCCGTGAACAGTGGATGGCTGTCCGCTCATTTGTGGTATTTTCGTTCTTGTTTAAATAATCAAAAGTCACAGTGCTAAGGATTAAGTGTAGTTAAACACTGGATTACTGGACATGCTTCAAGAGCAATTATGACCACTGTAAAAACCTTAGAGATGAGGGACTGTAAGTAAACATTGTCAGCTGCTAAATATTTTCCATAATCACTTCTAAATCCTTATTCTCTGGTTACATTTTATTTACTTCATGCTTTGTGTCTCATATTTGAGTGCACAGGCTGTGAAAGAGGTGATTTTCTCAGTGATTACCATGTCTCTTACATACGTTCACTATCTAGTCAACTGGTGAACATTTTTGCCCCACACACTTCTAAATCATAATTTTTCTGGTTACATTTTATTTACTTCATGCTTTGTGTCCCATATTTGAGTACATAGGCTGTGAAAAGGTGATTTTCTCGGTAATAATCATGTCTGCCTTACTCACCTCAAAATCATCATTTTTGGGTTAAAATTCGATTAATTCATGCTTTGTGCCAATTATTTATGTGAATGGGGTCTTAAGTGTTATGCATGTCCAGGAGGGAGGGAGGTAGGTAGGTGGTTTTCTGATTTATGTTAGGTTAGGTTAGGGTCAAGAATGACCGGTGCTGTTGGTGAACAGTGAACACCTTTGCCATACCTAACTCTTTTTCTGGTAACAGTTTATTTATTTGATGCTTTGTATCCCATATTTTAGTGTATAAGATATGAGAAATGATGATTTTCATAGTGATAGCCACATCCGACACTTACTTACATTAAGCTGCCAACTCGTGAACTTCCTTACTCACCTCAAATTCATCATTTTTGGGTTAAAATTTGATTAATTCATGCTGTGTGCCAATTATTTATGTGAATGGGGTCTTAAGTGCTTTGCATGTCCGGTAGGGAGGTAGGTAGTTGGTTTTCTGATTTAGGTTAGGTTAGGTTAGGGTCAAGAATGACCGGTGCTGTTGGTGAACAGTGAACACCTTTGCCATACCTAACTCTTTTTCTGGTAACAGTTTATTTATTTGATGCTTTGTATCCCATATTTTAGTGCATAAGATATGAGAAATGATGATTTTCATAGTGATAGCCACGTCTGATACTTACTTACACTAACCTGTCAACTCGTGAACACCCCTGCCTTACTCACCTCAAATTCATCATTTTTGGGTTAAAATTCAATTAATTGATGCTTTGTGCCAATTTTTTATGTGGATGGGGTCTTAATTAAGTGCTATGCATGTCCAGGAGGGAGGTAGGTAGGTGGTTTTCTGATTTAGGTTAGGTTAGGTTAGGTTAGGGTCAAGAATGACTGGTGCTGTTGGTGAACAGTGAACACCTTTGCCATACCTAACTCTTTTTTTTGGTAACAGTTTATTTATTTGATGCTTTGTATCACATATTTTAGGGCATAAGATGTGAGAAATGATGATTTTCATAGTGATTGCCACGTCCGATACTTATTTACACTAAGCTGCCAACTCATGAACATCTATGCCATACTTACCTAAAAATCATCATTTTTGGGTTAAAATTCAATGAATTCATGCTTTGTGCCCATTATTTAATGCATATGGTGTGAGAATGGGTGATTTTCATAGTGATTTCCATGTCTGATACTTACTTACACTTGCTGGCAAGTTGTGAGCACCTATGCCTTACTCACCTCTAAATCATCATTTTTTGGTTAAAATTCAGTTAATTCATGCTTTGTGTGCATTATTTATGTGAAAGGGGACTTAAATAAGTGCTATGCATATCCGGTAGGGAGGTAGGTAGGTAGGTGGTTTTCTGATTTAGGTTAGGTTAGGTTAGGTTAGGGTCATGAATGACCAGTGCTGGAGCTTCAGGGCCAATATCCGGACAAGTACAATATCCGGACAAGTACAATATCCGGACATGCCTTTGGCTCTATTATGTCGGATAGTGGAGGGATTACTGCTTAATATTTAAACATATTTGGTTTCATTTAAGTTGGTTAAAAACACCTGGTGAAAACACCCAATTTTTTCAGCATCAGCATGGGTAAGAAAACACATTTCCACAGCTGAAGGGTTCAGCACTGAAACTTGTGACTTGGAAAGCATGTTGGGTAAGGGTGCCAACCTCAGTGGAAAGTGTGGTGCTGCTGAGGGCAAGCCTAAAAGGGCAAGGTGTACCTTTTCCCATGATGTTAAACTGGATAATATTAAGTGCCATAAAGATGTGCATGGGTAAGAAATATTTCCACAGCTGAAGGGTTCAGTACTGAAATTTGTGACTTGGAAAGCATGTTGGATAAGGGTGCTAACCCCAGTGGAAAGTGTGATGCTACTGAGGATGCTGAGGGCAAGCCTAAAAGGGCAAGGAGTAGCCTTTCCCATGGTGTTAAACTGGATATTGTCAAGTGCCATAAGGATGTGCATGGGACGAACAAAATCATAGAAGCCCTTAAGCTCTCCTACCACCTCATTGCATTGCTCCCCACCTGCCATACTGCTCTGTTCTTCTTCAGCCCCACCATTTCATTCTCCTCATTGCACAATGCCTCCTCCTAATGACCTGGCATGATTGCCCAGGCTCTCCAGCTGTCCCCCAGCCTTGGGGGGGACCCTTGGGAATGACATGAACTGGCCTGTGACATACTTCAGCAGATGGGTAGCAGAAATTATTTTGGAGATTTTAGGTTACGTGGCCCATGACCCCCAATGTTTCCCCATTGAACCCATGTTTTAAATCAGCATCGATATAGTCAGTCAGTATGCATTCTTACTTGACGTAGTCCGTATGCAAATTTGGTCATTACTGTATGAGGGTGCTCACACCCATGTGAGAGTGAACAGAGGTTTTAGCAAAGGGTTTTCTGTGAATGTTCTGTGCATCAGGTAAGTTTGAAGCCCATTAGTATCATGGTGGATGAACCTCTCTCATGTGACTTCAGAACTGGATTCCATTGTGGGGGGGGGGGATGTTGTATGCTGATGACTTTGTGCTGATCACAGAAAATGAGAGGGCAGCAGAAGAAAGGTTTAGGAAATGGAGAAATAGAATGGGAAGGGTTTGAAAGTAAACATGGACAAAACAAAAGTGATGCTATCTAGGACAGGTGGTGGTATTGTCAAAGCAGGAGTGTGGCTATGCATAGTTTGCCACAGTGATGAAACAAGTACAGTAACTTCATTTTGTACAGTGTTCTCAGGACAGGGGTGAGGAGCATTTGGAAAAAGTTTAGGGTGTTGTTGCTCCTCCTGACATTGAAAGGGGTCTCCCTGCATGCTAAGGGGTCCTTCCACAGGTGTGCAGCATGTTAGGAGTGTAATGTTATATAATAGTGAGACCTGGATGGTGGAGGAGGAGGATATTTGTAGGCCGAAGCATAAAGAGACAAGAATGATTAGATGGATGTGTAATGCATCCTTGAGTAACAGACATGGAGAGGTTGCAAATGAAGATTTGAAACAAAGGATGGGACCAGAATATCTTAGTGTTGTGATGAGAAAGGGTAGACTGAGTTGGTTTGGGCATGTGGAAAAGACGGAAGATGACAGCTATGTGTGGAGGGTGAGAGGAGTGACCATTGAGGGTAGAGTTGTGAGAAGCAAAGTGAAAAAGCTTTAGGGAAAGGTCATTGAGTGAGATTTCATGGAAAAGGGACTGAATAGAGAGGCTGTTAGATATAAAGCAGTACAGAGAGCTACTATTAGGTGACCAAGGCCAATGCATACAAGCATGTTGTAGCCTTTATGAATTAGTAAATGAACAAATGCAGTAATGACAAGACTTATTATCATGTTCTTTAGTGTTCATGTGGTTCACTAGTTTCACACTATTGGTATTTTTCCAGATTTGTAGAGAAGGAGCGTGAGGAACGTGGAATGTCCCGGCCCACCAAGATGGTTCCAGTTATGAAGCAACGTCCATATGAGAACCATGACACTTTCCTTAAGAGAGTCGACCAAATGACCAAGGTGGAGCATGCAATAAAAAATGGGTTGTTGGCAGCCTAAGTACTAGGATTTTTAAGACTATATTCTCCACTAATAATGATGTGTTGCAAATGCTTTTTGTTACTGGCTGTTAGGTACAGTTATTATCCATCCATTCATACATCATGTAATTCAGCGTTGCAAATGAGAAGCATAGGAGCCCAGGGCTAGGCAAGTTGGTCGTAACATTTAACCTGTGGATTGCGAGCCACAGCTCAGGATGGGTAGCATCGCATTGCGAGCCACAGCTCAGACAGTGCTGAGCATGCATCACCGTTAACTGCTCGACCCCTATGCAAATTTACACATTGCGCTATGCAAAGATGGAGAGAGAGAGATTTTTTCCTTTCACCAGATGATGCCCTCAATGTTTATCTTCAAGTTTATAATAAACAAAAACATTTTTTTTTTTTCACTACTGTACTCCCCTACATAAACTTACGCATGGCCCTACACAAAGATGGAGAGAGAGAGAGTTTTTTTTCACCAAAATATGCCCTGGATGTTTATCGTCAAGTTGATAATAAACAGAAACCAAAAAAAATAAACAAACAAAAAAAAAACTTTTTTTTTTTCTTTACATTTTGCACACCATGTGGTGGGATAAAAAAAGATAATTGCTCAGTCCACAGGTTAAGATGAGAGTCACCAGTCTTACTCATTCCTGAGTGGCATTACATGAGCAGTAAACTCAAACCACCCCTTGGATATAAACTTGCATGAGCTAAATCCGATTGGAGCACCTTAATTGCCCGCTGGACCACCAGGTCCCATAATTTGGTTATATGGTTACTATCCAGCATAGTAAATGGTGTTCTGGTGTATAGGAAACCATATGGCTCGTCACTCGGTGTAGTGTCACCCATGAACAGAAGGAAGAGGAAGGAAAGATGGACATAGGAGGAAGGAAGGAGAGCAGAAAGGAAGAGGGGAAAAGGCAGCCACCCGAGAGCAGTACTAATTATTATTATTATATTATTATTATTATTATTATTATTATTATTATTATTATTATTATTATTATTATTATTATAATATTACCTCTGGGGGTAGGGGCGTTTTCAAGAATTCTCCCCCAGTATCCCTGCTTGTCGTAAGAGGCGACTAAAAGGGTTGGTGGTGGGTTAGTGCCCCACCCCGTAAAAACAACTAAATAAAAATACGAACAGCAAGCCTCGGACCAGGACTGACCAAAAGTTGACGACAAAGGAACGGACAAAGGACAAGATAAAGATTGCGACCTGGAATGTGAGGGGTATGAATGATGAGGTGAAAGAGAGAGAGATTGTACAGGTGCTTGAGAGTGCGAAAGTGGATATATGTGGAATAACTGAAACTAAATGGCGAGGTGAGAGTGTGAGAGAATGGGAATATGGGTGGGGTATATGCGCAGGAGTGGGTGAGAATGAGAGGGCGAAAGAGGGAGTGTGTATTGTTGTGAGCAACAGGTGGAAGGAGAATGTAAGAGAGTATGGATCAGTTGGGTCAAGGATTGTGTGGGTAAGAGTGAAAGTTGGACTACAAATGTGGGCAATTGTGTGCGTGTATGCGCCAACGCAAGATCGTGTAAGTAGAGTGAGAGAAGAGTTTTGGACAAATGTGGAAGCCTGCTTGGAAAAGTTTGAAAGGAATGAGAGAGTGTTTCTGATTGGAGATATGAATGGAAAAGTNATGGAGAATGTGAGTGAATTTAAGTACTTGGGCAGTGTGATGAGTAAGGATGGTAGTCTGGAGGGTGAAGTGCTCGAAAGGGTACAGCAGGGAAGGAAGGTTGCTGGTTCGTTGAAAGCAGTGATAAGAAACAGGGAGGTGAGCATGGAAGTGAAAAAGTTGTTACATGACAGTATTGTGATACCAACTCTGACATATGGAAGTGAAGCTTGGACCCTGTTGGAAGGACAGAAGTCAAGAGTGAGAGCAGTGGAAATGAGTTATTTGAGAGGAGCATGTGGAGTCACATGGAGAGACAGACTAACAAATGAGGAAGTGAAGGAGCGTTGTGGTGTGGTTGAGGACGTGATGGGAAGCGTTAGGAGAAACACGTTAAGGTGGTTTGGGCATGTGGAGAGGATGGAGAGTGAAAGATTGACGAGGAGAGTGTATGTGAGTGAGGTGGAGGGGGCGAGAGGGAGGGGGAGGCCGAGGATGAGATGGAGGGATGGAGTGGAGAGGTATATGAGAGAGGGGGGTGTGAGTTGGGAGCGTGGTAGTGAAATGGCAGGGGACAGAGTGACATGGAGGCGATTTGTTTGTGGCCACCCCGTTCGGGATTGAGGCGTCTGGCAATAGATAGATAGATAGATTATTATTACAGTACTATCCCCGGGCTCCTACGCTCCTCTGTGGGGCGACATAGGATTGGATAATGAATGAATGAAACTATTATTGTTGTTGTAAGGACCAGCTTGCCCAACCCAGGGTTCCTCCACTCCTCACATTGGGCAAAATAGGATTGGGTGATGGTTGGATGGATGGATTATTGTTATAATTACAGTAATCCCTCTTTTGTCTAGACATGCAGTATCTGGACCTGTTCATTATCTGAATACTGGACCTTGGCTTTATTAAGCCATTATCTGAATTTACTTGCTATTATGCGGACATAAAATTCCCCGAGAACTTTGACCAGGCAGCCGACACGTTCAAACATTCAGTATCATGGCTGCTGGGCTCTAGCCATGTGTGGGAAAGAGGCCATAACCCACAACCTGAGCTAAAATGTCTGCCCACCCCTGTACTGAATGGTCAAAGTTGCCCGCAGGTCTAATCACTCCCTGTGAACCTCCAGCACCCAAGTACTGTAATACCAACCGTAACACACAAGTGGTGTCAGAACATCCATACGTGTCCCCAACGAATGCTCTAAGTTGCATGGCCATTGGGATTAATCTTTCCCAACTGCCATCATGCGTCTAACAGAGACCACAAGCCGCAAGTCAGGTGAAAGCGCCCTTTCGCCTCTACACCGAACATCCAAAGTCGCCCGGTCAGTGGGAGTTGTGTTCCCAACGGTCAATGCTCGTGTAAGACAGACCACAAGCCACAAGTCAGGTGAAAGCACCTGTCCGCCTTGTGACTAGAATGAAAATCCTGCCCACAGCCTTGCTTCTCTGCCCTTCCTATCCCTCTTCCATACCCTCCCATTCTTCCTGCCCACCCGGCCAGGCCTAGTGGCTCCCCCCCACACTCCCTCAGTCCCTCTCCTCCTTCACGCAGAAAGCACTGACCCATGACTTCTTAAAGTTTTTGGTGATTTATTCAAATACTATTGGTCGTATCAAAATTCTGCTAAGCCCATGAGAAAATGAGTGAAATTCTGCAAAGTCCGCGAGAAAGTGCATGAAATTCTGCATCTAGACATATGCTTAGCTCTTGCAAGGTATGGGCAGAATTTTGCACTAGGATGGTGGGAAGTTATATGAAGGTAAGTTTTATCCTTGAACACCATTTATTCTCACTGCAGTTATGTTAATTTATTCACCAGTTTTGTGAGTTTTTATTAGCTTATCTCATTGAAATACACACCCTGACAAGACACCAAGAGCGGGACAGCACAACATCCATCCCATGAAGGGATGATGGGGGTGTGACCCTCACCCTAGGAGGAGACAACAGGGAGGCTGATAGAGAGCGCGCGGGGTTGGAGCGACACGGGAATATCTCCCCCACTGCCCTACGCCCCTCTTGCCTGCAACCGACACCACCTCGTATGCAGTCCCGGCGCACTACACTCCGGCTGGGCCAGTGCTCACCAGGTTCGGGGTGGGGCTAATAGACTAGCCCCAGACAGCATCCAGGTGATGGCCACCAGCCGCATCAGGAGAGAGACGGCCATCAGCTGCTCCACAGCTGCTTCCCTCCCTCAGCAGGACCAAGTGGCAGCCCCCCTCTGCATTTGGGGAAAAATGACCACCAGGTGCTCTCTTTATTAAAAGCACTCCTGGGAACAGGACCTTGGTGACAGCCACCAGCCGCACCAGTAGGCAGGTGATGGCCACTAGCCGCATCTCGACTGCAACCCCAAGAGGGGATGTAAGTACAGTGACAGCCACCAGTTTCTCCGGCAGATGGGTGACGGCCAGTAGCCTCACTACTTCTGCAGTCCCCCTGGGTGACAGGACCCCGGTGACAGCCACCAGCCACAGCAGGCAGGTGATGACCACTAGCCGCATCTCGACTATCGCCCTGCCGGGAAGCAGGACCTCAATGATGGCCACCAGCCGCACTGAGACTTCAGTCCTTCTGGGACGAGACACCTCAGTGACGGCCACCAGCTGCACCAGCAAGCGTGTGACGGTCACTAGTCGCAGTCCATCCGGAGCATGGAAACTCAGTGATGGCCTCCCGCTGCACTGAGGAGACGCCCACCAGCTGCTCCGCATCTGTTTCTCTAGGGAGCTTGGCAACAGCCACCAGCCATGCCGAGGAGGGAACGACTGCGAGCCGCCCCTCGCCCCCATACCCCTGTGCCTTCCCCTTCTGAGGACGTCCCTTGCTTGCCCACCAACTTCTGCGGCTGAGCGGGACCCCTCACCCTCTCTCCATACAGAGGCAGTTCCCAGGAGGAGCCGCATCTGGAGGAGGTCTGGCATGGCCCCATTGTGAACCCTGGAATATGAGCCCTGCAGCCAGCACCCCAACGCTGCTGCCCCCTGATGGACTCTCCACGGAAGGGACGCCGCAGGCCCCACCTGACGGAGGCCCAGATGGAGAGAGACCGCAGCCCTTGGACTTGCCGGGACATCCCCAGAACCCCCGGATGAGACCTCCCCAGCCCCGCCAGGTGATGTCCTGCACTAAGGAGTTGGCACAGACGGACATGCCTACTCTCCTTGTTCAGGCTCAATCCAGAGGCCCGGACCTCTCCTCGAGGCCATCATAGTAACAGGCACCTCTCCATGCTGCCCCGCAGCCCGACCCCGACGACTCAGCCCAGGACCAATGTTCCGTGCCACCTGACGGAGGCCTCACCTAGCGAGACCCCCAGAACCCCCTGCCGACACCTATAGCAGTCCAAGGCTACGCCGCCCAGTCCAGAGTCCTCCGGTCCTGACAGTGCCTAACTATTGTATAATGCATTGTGTATTGTCTTTTGTATTGTATTCAGTTGTATCGAAGTTAAGGTAATGTACGTGTACGGTTGGTTGCCCAGAGTTTTTATGCCCTGTTCCTTGGGTTGTTTACACTGACTCAGTCTAGAAAGGGAACGCCGCTGTAAGTGCCGTGTTCAAGGAGCAAGTAGTTGAACCTTGAACAAGCTGGATAACACTTATAGCATAAACACCAGCGAAGATGATGATGTACCATTTATACCACTATAACCAATTTCCGGTGGCATATTTGGCTGTGGATTTTTTCTTTTTCTTTTTTTTTTGGGGGGGAAGGGTGCCCCTGAGCAGCTGGCACCCAAAGATCACTGATTTCCCAGTCATCTTCAGGCTTTTTGTAGATTTTTGTTTATGCCTTGTTTTCTTGGTGTTTAGCATTAATATGGATATTCTTATGTGTGTTTTGATGTCTCAGCATGGCAGAATGACTGGAAAACAATGCCAAAATTTGTAGGGGTATTGTACATATAGGTAGCTTTTTTTTGCTTTTTTTTTTATGGTGTTTAGCATTAATTTGGATATTCCTATGCATGTCTTTATGTCTAAATATGGCAGATTGACCTGAAATTTTTGCACCTGATGGTTTAGTGAGTAATTACGGCGCTCCATTCGGATTGAGCCGGTGAGGTTTATATCCAAGGGGTGGTTGGTGCTTATTGCTCATGCAATGCCACTCAGGGATGAGTGAGGCTGGTCGCTCTCATCTTAAATGTCAGGACCAGTTTGCCTAGCCCCAAGCTCTTACTCTCCTCATGGGGCAATGTAGGATTGGATGATGAATGAATGAATGACCTGAGAATGGTGTCAAAATCAGGAGGGGAATGGCTGGGAGAAGAAGAGATGAGAGGAGGGAGGAAGAGGTTAGTAGGGTGGAAGTAGTTGAAGCAGTGGAGAAGATCGAGATGGGAAAGGCCCCAGGAATTGATGGAGTGTGTGGTGAAATGCTGAAGTATGGGGGTGAGATTGTTGTGGAGCGGGTATGGAAGTTGTGTAGATTGGCTTGGGAGGAGGGAAGGGTTCCAGAGAACTGGAAATCACGTATAATTATTCCTTTATACAAAGGAAAAAGGTAGAGAGAAGTATGTGGTAACCATAGGGGTATTTGCCGTCTTAGTGTGACTGGAAAAATATATGGTAGAATACTTATTGATAGGGTTAGGCATATAACAGAGGAGCTAGTTGGAGAACAAGGGAATTTATAGTCTTTCTAAAATATCGAGAACGTTTGGGCGTTGACTTCCACGGGAATTCACCCTGATCGCCTCTTGCCAAACCTGTACCAACACACACCTCTGTCTCATGTCAGCCATTTATTAGTTCTAAATGAAATTTATTTACTGTATATATAACTTTAATTCTCTATTGTGGCTGTAAAGTGTTATAAATGTCTATTTTTTTTAAATAATAAGTATGACTTTTTATAAATACCACAACACTTGGCAACGTTGCTTTCCAACACTGCCACACTTGTAGGTGAGTCAGCGAGGGTGGGTCAGGTGACATGATCAGACTGACTGTTTTAATCCATATGTCACTTCCTCTCTGGCTGCCACCCAAGATGAGAGACAGACAGACAGACAGAAATACAGACAGACAAAGTCAGGAGGCTTTTCCTCAAATTCTAATAATTCATAAAACCATATAGACTTTTTATAGAAATAAATCTATATATAATGTAGATTTTATATGCAGAGAGAGAGAAAGAGGGAGAGGTGGTGTGGTGGGAGTGAGGATTGTCCCTTGCACTTTAATCTGATAATTTGCCCAGTATAAAATTTGGCAACGCCATGAGCCAGGGAATTCCCGTGGGGGACAACGCCGAAACGATCTAGATTTTTTTTTTTTTTTATGCAAGGGAGAAGGAACCAAGGGCCATGGGTCTGCATAATTGTTCCTTCCAAGAAAAAGTAAAAACAATACAAAAGAGAGCCAAATTCAAGATCCATTCATTAAGAGGGGAAAAGAGTGTGTAGATCAGATATTTGTTCTAAGATGTTTAGTGGAAAAGTGTCTAGTGAAGGGAAAGAAAGTGTATGCTGCCTTCATGGACTTGGAGAAAGCATATGACAGAGTAGATAGGCCAGGTATGTGGAAGGTATTAAGAATATAGGGAGTGGATGGGAAATTGTTTGAGTGCTGTGAAGAGTATGTACGAGGGAGCTAGGGCTTTGGTGCTAGTGGATGATGAGCTGAGTGAGTTCTTTGATCTAAATGTGAGACAGAAACAGGGATGTGTGATGTCTCCATGATTGTTTAATATATTCATGGATGAGGATGTAAAGGAGGTGCAAGTTAGGGCAGTAGATGTGGGGGTGGCTCTAATGAATGAGGGTGAGGTGTGGAAGATTCTGGTGTTGCTGTTTCCTGATGAAGCAGTATTGTTGAGTGAAGATGAATGGGAGTTGCAAGGTTTGGTGAATGAATTTGGGACTGTGTGTAAGAAGAGGAACCTGAAAGTTAATATAAACAAGAATAAAGTTATGGGGTTTGAGAGGAATGAAATCACAGAATGCATAGTGAGGTTGGATGGTGAGGATATGGGGAATGTGAGTGCATTCAAGTACTTGGGTAGTGTGATGAATAAAGATGGAAGTTTGGGGGATGAAGTGCTTGAAAGGGTACAGCAGGGAAGGAAGGTTGATTGAATGAAATTACAGAATGCATAGTGAGATTGGATGGTGAGGATATGGGGAATGTGAGTGCATTCAAGTACTTGGGTAGTGTGATGAATAAAGATGGAAGTTTTGGGGATGAAGTGCTTGAAAGGGTACAGCAGGGATGGAAGGTTGATGGTTCACTGAAAGTAATGATAAGAAATAGGGAGGTGAGTGTGGAAGTGCCACTGCATGATAGTATTGTGATCCCTACCCTCACATATGGAAGCGAGGCTTGGATCTTGCTAGAGGGGAACATGTCAAGAGTGAGAGCATTGGAAATAAGTTACCTGAGAGGAGACAGGTTGACAAATGAAGAAGTGAAAGAACGTCGTGGGGCGGACGTGGTTGACAAATGAAGAAGTGAAAGAACGTCGTGGGGCGGACGTGGTTGTGATTGAGAAAATTAGGAGAAATACACTGAGGTGGTTTGGACGTGTGGAGAGAGTGGAGAATGAAAGACTGACTAAGAGGGTGAATATAGGTGAAGTGGAGGGGGAGAGAGGGAGGGGGAGACCGAGGATGAGGTGGAGGGATAGAGTTAAGAGGTATATGAGGGAGGGGGGAGTGAGTTGAGGGAAGGGCAGTCATATGGTGGGTGACAGAGCGACTTGGAAGCGTTTTGTCTGTGGGCATCCTTTGTGGGATTAGGGTGCTGGGCTATAGATAGATATTGTTTATACAGTAGAGTATAAATAGGGCAATTTTTGTTTTTCATTTTTTTAAAATTGTATTTCATGGTGTTTCAAATTATTTTGGATATTCCTATGTGTGTTTTGCTGTCTAAATATGATAGAATGGCCAGCAAACACTGCCAAAATTAGGAGGGGTACTGTACGTACAGTAATGTATAGGTAGGGTGTGTTTTGGTTTTAATTGTTTGTAGGTGAGGGTGCTCCCAATCCACTCACTCGATGTAGTGCTGCTCTCGGGTGTATGCCCTTTCCTCTCCTCCGTCCTTCTTTGCTCTTCTGTCTTTCTTTACCTCATTCTTTCCTCGTCCTTCTGCCTACAGGTGACTTTACACTCCCTTTCCCATCTTTCTTTCCTCTATTCTTTCCTCTTCCTTCAGCCTATGGATGACTCTACATGGAGTGACAAGCCAAATGGTTTCCTGTACACCAGGAAACCATTTACTATGCTGGGTGTTAACCATATGACCAAATTATGGCATCTGGTGGTTTAGTGGATAATTATGGTGCTCCAGTCGGATTGACCCGGTGAAGGTTTATATCCAAGGGGTGGCTGGGGTTTATTGCTCATGTTATACTACTCAGGGATGAGTGAGGCTAGTCACTCTCATCATAAATGTCAGGACCAACTTGCCTAGCCCCGGGCTCCTATGCTCCACATGGGGCAGTGTAGAATTGGATGATGGATGGATGGTTTTCTCGGTGTTTAAAATTATTTTGGATATTCCTATGTGGGTTTTGATGTCTAAACATGGCAGAATGAGTGGAAAACATTGCCAAAATTAGGAGGGGTACTGTGCTTACAGCAGTGTATAGCTAGGGTGTTTTTGTGTGTGTGTGTGTGTGTGTTAAAAATTATTTTCAATATTCCTATGTGCATTTTGATGTCTAAACATGCCTGAATGATCGGAAAACACTACCAAAGTAAGCAGAGGTGCTGTACAAATAGGTTAGGTATAGGTTGGAGGTTGGGTATAGGTAGGGTCTGGGTATAGTAAGGGGGATATTGTTCATTATCCAGACATTGCCACTACCTGAATGTGCCTTTAGCTCTATTTCATCCCATAATTGAGGGACTACTGTATTATTATCACTTGTAAATATTCATTTTTTTGCCTGAACAAGGTATAGGTCACTCTCATTATATGGTTGACTGTTGTATGATTGTGTGCTTACACAGTCATTTATTTTAGTACCCTTTTTTCATATGTGATCCCTATCTTAGGTATTGTGATTGTTATGACATCATTTGAAGTACCATTTTCCGATATATGATATCTGAATTCACTCATATGATCACTGTAACCCCTACATTCAAAATACAGTTGATATTCAATCAAGTCTCCATGATCGTGACCTGATCGTAGTGCTGTAACTGATATGTTTCACTGAACCGGTATGTAGCTGATATTTACATTTTTTCTGATACCAAACCACTAGCATTTTTACCATCCATACTCAATTGGGATATCAGATACAGACAGAAGAAACATTAAAATGCCTTTTACTGAAGACTTCGTTCACTGTTTCACCAGATTCTCACTGAAAAAGTATTGTTTCTTTTAATTTTTTACAACTAAATGTAGAATAGTCTTACTGAAAATCATTGAAGGTTCAGAGCGATAATTGCGTGCATAAGACTGGAGAGTGGAAAAAAAATTAATTCTGAAGCATTCACTTGAGAGTGAGGTATACTATATACTGTATCAGATATTAAGCTGATAAGGACACATACTACACTTTGATCTTAGTCAAAAGACCGAGAAGTGACACACTCATATCTAACAGCACACTCACATATAATCAAATTCCTCAAATCAGTGACTAACCCCACTCCTATATCTCCTGAGGCTTTCAATATTTCAGCAGCCAACCCAGACACACCTGCTGCCCTCCCCACCTGCATCCTGCTTGTTGTCCTGCTTACTGTAACAGCATCAATCAAAGGCCAAGAGCCAGAGACTGGATCTGCTGGCTTCAAACCTTCCCTCTCCCAGTCAAAACTCATCCTTCAACAGCTGGTTGTAGTGCTGTCTTCTGGCATCTTTCATATTTCCACTGTTCACCATTACATTTCCATCATCATTCTTCACACACTGCTCACCCATGATATCCCAATTTTCCCTCTTCATCAGATTTTCCAACTTAAATATCATGTTCTTCCATTCCCCACTATTTAGGTTATCAAGTAAAAGTCTCTAAGATTCAGACTTTTCTCTGTAAACCTTTCTTCTCGCCCTGTGCTTGGCAGCCAAATATTCCTCTTTGCTACCACCCTTTCTCCACTCCAGAAAAAGACTTATTTTCTCCTTAATTGCAGTTTCTACATCCTCATCCCACCACCAAGTTACTTTATATCTTGGGGGACACCTTATCCATCCACACACTGTATCAGTTACTCTCAAGAGGTTGTTCTTGAGGGTTCTGTACTGTTCATTAACACTTCTGTCATCATGTCTCTGTTCAGCTACCACTCTATTCATCTCATTATAAAAGGCATCCTGTACTGCTTGGTTTTTCAACTTCCATATTTCCCCCCCTTTGGCGGGGGGGGACATAATCTGGCTGCACTATGGGGTGGTACTACTACTCTGCAGCCAGATTGTGTTAGGAAGAATTCTGCCACCGTATTCCCTGCATGTCGTAAAAGGCGACTAAGAGGGGCAGGGTGAGGGGACTAGGGACCCCCTCCTCTGTTTTTTAGTTCCTTAAAAGAGACAGGCCAGAGAAAGGGATGGGGGATCGAGTTATCCCCATACCCTGAAGGTTGGGTTTATGAATGTGTGTGGTTGTAGTACGATTGAGGATAAAAGGGAGGAGATTGGGAGAATGTTTGTGAGAAGAAAGTTGGATGTGTTAGCTTTGAGTGAAACAAAGATGAAAGGGAAAGGTGAGTCTATGTTTGGAAGTGTGAATGGAAGATTGCCAGGTGTTGATAGAGGAAGGGCAAGTGAAGGTGTGGCATTGTTAGTAAGCCCGGACGTACAGCAGTGTGTGACTGAATGGAAGGAGGTGTCATCGAGACTGATGTGGGTGAAAGCGAAATTTGAACGTGAGTTGTGGGTATTTGTGAGTGCATATGGGCCTGGTAATGAAAGGGATGAAGAAGAGAAGGAGTCTTTCTGGAATGATGTTGATGAGTGTTTGCAGAGCTTTGGAGCGAATGTGAATGTGGTAATGATGGGGGATCTGAATGCTAGAGTTGGAAATGTAGCAGTTGAAGGTGTAGTTGGTATGCATGGTGTGCCTGGAAGAAATGAAAATGGGGAATGAATGATAGGTGTGTGTGTTGAGCGAGAGATGGTGATCGGGAATACCTTGTTTGAGAAGAAAGATATGTATAAGTACAGTAAGGTCCCGGGTTACGTCAGAGTTCCGTTCCTGAGACATGACGTAAGCCAATTTTGAACGTAAGTCGAGTTTTACAGATTTTTCAACCATACATCGCATACTATACATGTAATAATCTTATAACAGGTTTGTATAAGAAACGCAGTCTTTTGAACTGATGATATTTACTGAATAAAATATAAGTTGTACTTGCTACAAGTCTTCGTCACAGTAGCTCACTCGCTGCAGTAACGGCACTTCTCATCGTCGTGGCAACCTCTTCCTCACTCTCCCGTCCTTACACACGTGCCCACTGCCAACACACATTTTATTCCTAAATTCAAACACTTTTCATACTTCATCATACAATAAAGTTTACCGTAAAATACTGCCATAAAATATGAAATGCGAACATCATTACCACCACGATAATGTAAGCATTTCTAGCATCAATTTTGATGTTTTTTTTTTCCTCACTCGATCACTTATGCTTTTTCACCTTTCTCATTACGCTTAATAATATCGACTTTTTCATGTAATGTGATGGTCTTGCATTTCTTGGAGTCATTATGGTCACTAGGAAGCTGTCTCTTAGGCATCGTGGAATCAGGCGAAAAACAAACACAAGAAAATTACAGTACAGGTGGTAGTAGCAGCGAGACTGAGAGTGATTGTTGATTTGTTCGTAGTCAAGCGTGAGGCGGGAAAACACCAGAGACATCTTGCGGTAAACAGCAACACTTTAAAAACCGAGCTTTACGTATTTTTTCTTTATTTTCTTATATTTTAAGATTTCCGAACCGATTGTCGTAACCTCGATTTGACGTAAGTTGATACCGACGTAACCCGGGACCTTACTGTATACATGGGTGAGACAGGAGGGTGGAAGGGTTGCTGACAGAGCATTGATGGACTATGTGGTTGTGTCCAGGAATGTAATAGGAAGATTGTTGGATGTGAGAGTTTTGAGAGGGGAGGGTGGAGGTATGTCTGACCACTACCTGGTGGAGGGAAAGTTGAGAGTAGGTAAGAGATGGGTGAGAGCTAGGAGAGTTTGGTGTGGCAGGGAGGTTTTGAAAGTGAGTGAGTAAGATAAAAGAGAGAAAATGATAGAGTATCAGGAGAAATTGAGAGATCAGTGGAATGCAGTGAAAGATCAGGAGAGTGGCAGTGTGGAGGAGGAATGTCAGTTGTTTAAGAGTGCTGTGGTGGGGTATGCAGAAGAGGTGTTTGGTGTGAGACAAGTGGGTGGTGGTGTAAGAAAGGGAAGTGAATGGTGGTGCGAGGAAGTAAGTATGGCTGTGGGTGAGAAGAGACATGCTTATGAAGTGTGGTTGCAGAGGAAGGATGAGACGTCATATGAGAGGTATAAGGAAAAGAGGAATAGGGCGAGAAGGGTTGTGCGTGATGCTAAAGTGGCAGCAGATGAGAGGTGGGGTAGGCGGATGACTGAGAATTTTCAAGAGAATAAGAAAATGTTTTGGAAGGAGGTGAAAAGGGTGCGAAAGGGAGAGTCTGGGAAGGAGAAGCAAGTAAAAGCAGAGGATGGAAGGATGTTAACTGAGACGGATGCAGTAAGGAAGAGATGGACGGAGTATTTTGAAAGATTGTTAAATGTAGAGGAGGAAAAAGAGCCTGAGATTGTGGCAGATGGAAGGGTGCAAGGAATAGATGTGTTGGGAGAGTTGAATGAATCTTTGATCACGATGGAGGAAGTGCAAGAGGCAGTAAAGCAGATGAAAACAGGGAAAGCTGCAGGTATGAATGGGTGTGCTGTGGAATGCCTGAAATGTGGTGGAGCAACTATTGTTGACTGGTTAGTAAGATTGTTGAATGTGTGCTTTGTGCAAGGTATCATGCCAGTTGACTGGGCAAGTGCTTGTGTGGTCCCATTGTATAAAGGTAAGGGTGATAAGTATGAATGTACTAGCTTTAGAGGTATAAGTCTGCTGAGTGTTGTAGGTAAGGTGTATGGTAGAGTATTAATTAAGAGAGTTGGAGAGGGTACAGAGGGAGTGATTGGTGATGAGCAGTGTGGCTTTAGGAGAGGGAGGGGATGTGTGGATCAGGTGTTTGCTGTGAGACAGGTGTGTGAAAAGTATTTAGCGAAAGGTAAGGATGTGTTTTGGGCATTCATGGATTTAGAGAAAGCATATGATAGAATTGATAGGGAGGCTTTGTGGAATGTTTTAAGATTGTATTGGCTTGATGGCAGGTTACTAAAAGGAGTGAAAAGTTTTTACGTAAATAGTAGAGCGTGTGTAAGAGCGAGAAATACTGTGAGTGATTGGTTTCCCGTGAGAGTGGGGCTGCGGCAGGGATGTGTGATGTCGCCTTGGTTGTTTAATATTTATGGGGATGGTGTTGTAAGGGAGGTGAATGCAAGAGTATTAGGTGGAGGACTGAGTCTGGTAAATGATGGTAGAGAGTGGAATCTGAAGCAGCTGCTGTTTGCGGATGATACTGCACTGGTGGCTGATTCAGAGGAGAGATTGAGACAGTTGGTAGAGGAGTTTGGAAGGGTGTGTGAAAGGAGGAAACTGAAAATAAATGAGAATAAGAGTAAAGTGATGAAGTGTACGAGGTTGGTAGATGGTAGGAGGATGAATATAGTTTTGAATGGTGAGTTTTTTTTTTTTTTTATGCAAGGAAGAAGGAACCAAAGGCCAGGGCCCGCATACTGTTCCTTCCAAGAAAAAGTAAAAACAATACAAATGAGAGCCAAATTCAAGATCCATGCATTTCGAGATGCCTGGACACACTGCGTTTGAAAGAATGGAGATCATAGGAAGCAGGGAATACAGACAGAGGGAGACAGATCCAGATTTGACCACTTGCATAAATGAAGGACTGGGAGTAACGGTTAACTCTTGCATTAGAGAGTTGGACAGAAAAGGGATGAGAGTTTGTTGCTAGACGGGTACTATGTGCCCGTCGTAGAGGTGGAGGGATGCAAGCAGATGGTTCAGAGGAACAGTGACCATTGAAGTAGCGATAGAAGAGAGATAAAGAAGCAACAGTTCTGCGAAGAGACAAAGGTTGAAGGGAATCAGTAAGAGGAGGAGAGTTAATGAGACGAAAAGCCTTTGACTCCACCCTATTGAGAAGAACTGCATGTGGGGAGCCTCCCCACACATGAGAGTTGTACTCCATACACGGGCGAATAAAACCCGTGTACAAGGTCAACATCTGTGCAGGGGTAAAGAAAGTTCGGATTCGGCCCAGCACACCTAATCTCTTGGAAGCAGATTTCACAAGAGATGTAATATGTTCTTTCCAAGACAAATCCCGAGAGAATGAAACCCCTAGCATGTTCAAGGATGATGCAGGACTGAGCTGGACATTATTAAACATTAGTGGGTAATCCTGAGGAAGATTTTGTCGGGTTGATAAGTGTAAGAACTGAGTTTTTGATGCATTAAAAATAACAAGATTATTTTTACCCCAATCAGAGATATGAGCCAAGTCAGACATTAGGTGTGCCATAGCCTCATCCCTTGTTTGCTGAAGTAACTGCTGAGATGGACGTTGCGGAAATCGAATGGAAAGGTGAAGGGTGGAATCATCAGCATATGAGTGGATAGGGTTAGATGTACAGCTTAGAAGGTCATTGATGAATAAAAGAAAGAGAGTTGGTGATAGGACAGAGCCCTGAGGAACACCACTGTTGATAGGTCTAGGAGAAGAACGATGGCCGTCTACAACAGCAGCTATAGAACGACCAGAAAGGAAGCTAGAGATGAAGGCACAGATAGAAGGATAGAAACCGTAAGAGGGCAGTTTGGAAATCAAAGATTTATGCCAGACTCGATCGAAAGCCTTTGAGATGTCAAGTGCAATGGCAAAGCTTTCGCCAAAGTCCCGAAAGGAGGATGACCAGGAGTCTGAAAGGTAGGTGAGAAGATCGCCAGTGGAGCGTCCCTGACGGAACCCATACTGACGATCAGAAAGAAGGTTGTGACAGGAAAGATGCTTTAAAATTTTTCTGTTAAGAACTGATTCGAAAACTTTTGATACACAGGATGTTAAAGCAATTGGACGATAGTTAGAGGGTTGGGAATGGTCACCCTTCTTTGGGACTGGCTGAATGAGAGCAAACTTCCAGCAAGAAGGAAAGGTACAAGTTGAGAGACAAAGGCGAAAGAGTTTACCTAGGCAGGGTGTAAGCACAGAAGCACAGTTTTTGAGGACAACAGGAGGGACTCCATCAGGCCCATATGCCTTGTTAATATTGAGGCCAGTGATGGCAGAAAATACATCAGCTGAAGAAATTTTAATG
>JAGKTI010000807.1:0-68317 GCA_018397915.1 Birgus latro | reverse complement strand
GGCATATTCTCTGTTCCTTGCACCACGTTTGCCTAACACATGCGATGCACACTATAGATTTCTCCATGAACATTTGCTGCACGACATACGTATATAATGTCATATATGTGTCGCTGTGTGGCGTATTTTCTTGTCTCTGATCATTATGTAACTTTCTGCTGTCAGTCAATGCACGCAATATTTCTCGGTGAACACTCGCTGCACTATTTTATACGTATATTTCACACTGAACCACATACAATATAAAACACTATCACATGATTCCATCCCAGCCTTTTCTGTTATTCCCTTCCCTACTGTATGGCGTAAGAGACTGTCTGTTCCCTTAGCAACTAATGCATATGTCTGTGTATCTTTATGGCATAACATAATGCCTGCTATGGTAGGTGAGTTATTTCACTAATCCAGACACTATATGTTTCACAGATATTAGTAATGGCTTCACTATAAGGGTAAGATACATCATTTTACGGGCAGGGTGAGTGGGAACCCCGCTGTAACAAACCAGACTCTGCCTCTAGGCCTAACGGCTGATAACGGGCCTGTCGGGGAAAATGTAATATTGTATATCAGCTGTATACAGTGTATAGCTATGTGTGCTAGGAATGACTATCGAGTCATTTATTACGAGAGAATAGGCTCGTGAAATCAAGTAGCGATTTCACTTTTATGCTGGCTTACTTCGCCAATTCTCTAGAGTCGAGAATTTATAGCCTTTCCCAACAGTACACAGCAGAGACTAAACGCTCAAGTAGGCTCTATTACAGTACTGTTGGCCTCTGAGAAAGTTAGTTTCTCCCCTTAACATTCAAAAAATAATAATAATAGACAGGATCTTGGCTGAGCCAAACTCCTAGCTAGCACAACGGATTTAAGGATTAATACCAAAAGCTGGCCTAAGTACCAGTCATGATTAATATAAGGAGTTGTGCTAACGTGGAGTAGCAAAAGTGTACTAAATATGTGGGGAAATCAAACACGACTGTTACATTTAACAAAGCTCAAGAAAATGAACTGTAAATTTATTGAATACAAGAAAATAAATTTACGTTACATGACTCAATTCAGATCAAAGGAAGGGAAATGCACTCACTCAAACACTCAGACAAATAGCTAAATAACCCAAAAACTTAAGCCTAGGAAAAACAAAAGATTCTAATCGGTATGGGTGAGACCATGCTGTAGTCGATCACCAAGCTGGTGGGAGCTTCGGGAATACACGCCAGTACAAGCTGAGACCTGAAATCGCTAAGAAAAGTTATCACTCGAGCTTTCGTACAGCGCAACCGCACACCCCGAGACTACAGGACAGACTGACTATGTTTTCGAGTGTCCGACATGAGGAACGTGTGAAAAGGGTGTGGCTGACTAACGGCTGGGAGGCAGAAGCGATAATTCAGAAATTATCGCTCAGAGGAATGCACCGTCTGCATATAAAGACAATCACTCGCGAAAGAATGACGAAAGTTTTGACAGCTTGATTTGAATATAAGTACGTGAGTGGACGGTTGAGAGAATGAGCGAAATCTCGTGCATTTCAGAATCATTCGTTGCTCCTGCAAAATCACTCGATGTCACGATTTACGTTACATAATTTCAGGATATAGAAAATTCGTGACAGGGCCCCAATGCTTTACAAACAATATATCTATGTTCAGTAGACACAATCACTTCACAGTATAGTCAAAAACACTGTACAATCACAATATTTCAATAATGGCTTCAGCCTCGGGTGGGAGGGGGAAAATGGCGGATTTAAAGGGACAACACAACACAGCATGACCCTGCTGTCTGGCTGTTAGTGGAGCACTGAGATTCAATCACTATGTACAGGCACATATGAGTCATTGCAGTGTTGCCAAGGTCTTACCTCGGGAGAGACACATGGCTGCTAGAACGCTACAAAATTTGACACAAATCGACCAAAAACTTACTTTTTGGTTAATTTTTTTCGCGTTTTCACGCGATTGGAGGTCCTGTGCTTTGGCACACCACACCACATGTAACGCAAATTGCGGTCCTGTGTGTGAAAGGGTAAAAAAATATATATTTATATATACAATATATATATATACAGTACTGTATATAGCATGGTCACGGTGCACGAGTCTGAAGGTTTCATTATCGTGCCCTGGCAGGCCACCGGTAAAAAGTGCATCCATTTTTGTCTATATGATATGCATAGGATTGAATGGTCAAATATGCAGGCAGTAATGGAGAATACTGATAACTCACTCGGTTTTAAGGTTCAGTGGATAAATACTGTAGTAAATAACTATTTTTGTTAATTTAAAATATAACTGTAACACAGGAGAGAGAGAGAGAGAGAGAGAGAGAGAGAGAGAGAGGTAGTGCACCCAGCTGAGTGAGTGATTTGTGGTAACATCAGTTTTGATTTTTAATTAATATATTGTGCTTACCATGAGAGTATATGGATAAATGAGTGAGAGTGTGAGAATAATTCGAAGCTGAGGAGTGTCAGTGTTACTGTAAGAATATTGCAGTGTCACATATTTTTCAGATATTAATTCAGGAAATAAGGGTACAAAGTAACCTATGTATTGTGGTATGTCAGAATACGATGTAGATATTTTATATAGTCGATCAGCTGGATGCACTACTTTGGTTCGTGGAGGGCAGTGTTTGATCCCTTTATAAATTATAATCAGCCGCCTTATAAATTAACAAAACAGCTGTCTGCGACAGTGTTTATTCTTTGAAACTCAAAATCAATTAAAATTAACCATATTCTTCAGTACTACTTGCATATTTGGCCATTCAAATAATACTGATAACTGTTTCCTATGCATATCTTATTTTACACGGTACGATGCCAGGGCACGATGATTAAACCTTCAGACTCATGTACTGTGACTATAGTGCATCTGGGTATTGATATTGAGATCCAGCAAATAGTTTTTGAGAGACTGAAGAAAATCAAAATGGCCATCTCATGGCTAATAGTGCTAAATCAGAAAGTTGGGCCAATTTTGACCAGACTCGGTTGAAATGAAGGGGGTTATGAGTGAACATAATTTGCATAGTATGAGTGGCCTTGACCTCGATCTCAAGGTCACAGGTCAAAATATGTTTTAAAAATTTGAGTCATACCGAAAGTCCTTTAATATTAGGTCTACAATGATAACAAAAGTATTTTCATAATCCTAAGAGTGTCTGCTTTTTAAGATTTCATAACTGCAGTTATGAAAAAATCAATATTTTTTATGTGTTTTGACCCCAGATTCTCACATACAGTAGTCCTCATTTATCTGGGTGAGCAGTATCCAGATGTGTTCATTATCCAGATGCTGGACCTTGGCTGTATTAAACCACTATTCAAATGAACTTGCTATTATCCAGACATAAAGTCCCCGAGAACTTCAGCCGGCCAGCCAACATGTTCAAACATTCGGTATCGTGGCCACTGGCCTCAAGCCATGAGTAGGAAGTACAGTAAACCCTTCATAAGCCGAACTATATGGGGCTCTACCCTGGTTCGAGTTACCGATTTTTCCGGCTTACCGAATTTTCACCCCCCAAAATGGCTAAGTTGCTGAATTATCACCCCCCAAAATTGCTAAGACAATACCTATTACTTGTCCTTTCAACACTAAATTAAAGAAGCATATATAAATAAATTAGTTATGACCAAAAACAATATAGTGCATTTAATATACATTTAACCCCTTCAGTGCTGGGTGTATTTTCATTTTGTTCTTGCTGCCACCAGACAATTTTAGACAGTGTAGGTTGGATCTGTGGAAGTGCACAGGGTTGGTACAGCCTTCGTTAGCCCCTTCAGTATGTGAGTCCTGTCCTGAGTGCCATAAAATCGGCTGGGGGAAGCGTAAATAAAGTAGAAATAGACGTCACAGTACTGAAGTGGTTAATTGGTAGAAAATCATTCACGGAGGCAGTACCGACTGTCGGTAACGTGTGTTGGAGATGGATTTTCACCCCCCCAAATTGCAATAACAATACCTATTACTTGTCTTCTTAACACTAAAGTAAAGGAGCATATACAGTGTATAAATTAATAAAGAAAGACAAAAAAGAAAGAATTCAGTGCACATAATTTGCCTTTCGTCAGAGTCAGAAGATCGTCGGCAGTTTGTTTTGTTTTTCAGACGGAGGTGGTGGAGGTGGTTTAACTCACACTTGAACGTAAATTCTAAAAAGTACCCAGTATTTATTTCACTCTATATTAAGAACTAAACTTAAATGTAATCACTATAATAGACTGCAGTGTAACACCTTTCGTTAGAAGCAGTAGATTCTTTGGCAGTTTGTTTTGTTTTGGAGACAGAGGTGGTGGAGGTGGTTGAGTTCATACTGTAACGTAAATTCTAAACAGTACCCAGTATTTATTTCACTCTGTATTAAGAACTAAACTTAAATGTAATCACTGTAATAGACTGCCATGTAACATTTTCAGTAATAATAGTACTGAACTTTAATCATGATCACTACACTGTCACACGCACACATTTTTTTTTTTTAGCTTCATTCCTTTACGACTAGAGGTGCCAGTATCACTTCTTTTAAGCCATGAACCTTCCATGGCAAGGCAGAAGGCAAAAGGAGAGCACTGTTCAGCACTAAATGACAGTAAGAATGGCACAACTACCGTCTCCAAAAGCAAGCAGCAGACTGGCGCCACGAGTCCGCTTGGCGCCATTTCTCCCCCTACTTTCGCATTTCGGCCTACTTTCATACATGATGATCTTGGCCTGAGTTCGGCTAACTGAAGATTCCGGCTTCTAAAAGTTCGGCTTATGGAGGGTTTACTGTACAGTAATCCATAACCGACAACCAGAGCTAAAATATCTGTCCACCCCTTTACTGAGTGGTCAAAGTTGCACACTCGTCCTATCACTCTCAACGAACCTTCAGCACCTAAGTAATACAACTGTGACCCGCAAGCGGTGTCAGAACGTCTGTACGCATCCCCACCGAATGTCCAATATCACACGGTTTATGGGCTAAGTCTTTCCTAACTGCCACTACCATCAAACACAGACCACAAGCCACGAGTACATGTTCGGCGACAGTAGCCATCTGTCACTCTACTGAATTTTGGCATTCCTCTGGTCACAGTGATTTGTTTTTCCCCATGACCATATGGTGTCTAACAGACCACAAGCCACAAGTAAATGTATGGTAAAAGCACTCATTCTCCTGTTGACAGAATGGGAAGAATCCTACCCACATCCTCGCTTCTCCCCCCTTTCCGTCCCTCCTCCATACCGTTCCAGGTCCCCCCTCACTCCCTGCTATCCTCCGTAGTGATAACGCTGACTTGTGAGTTTTCAAAGTTTGTTTTAATTTATTTGACTACTATTGATTGTATCGAAATTCCAAAGTGATCACGAGAAAGCTCATGAAATTCTGCATCTAAACATATGCTTAACTTAGGAAGGTATTGGCAGTATTTAGCACTAGGATGGTGGGAAGTTATATAAAGGTAAGTTTTACTCCTGAACACTTCTGTTATTGCTGCATTTCAGTCCTTTTACTTGAAAGTTTTATATGTTTTTATTAGCTTACCTTATAGTATAAACACCAGCAAAGATAATGGTATACAATTTATACCAATATAACCAATTTCTGGTGACATATTTGGCCGCAGAATTTTTTTGAGCTCCGGGAGAAATCACTCGTTGCAGGCAACAGATTTTCAATCCGTCGTCAGGTTCTTTGTGGATTTTTGTTTTTTATGCATTGTTTTCTTGATGTTTAACATTAATACGAATAATCCTGTGTGTGTTTTGATGTCTCAATATGGCAGAATGACCGGAAAACAGAGCCAAAATTAGGAGGGGTACTGTACATACAGTAGTGTATAGGTCGGGTGCTTTTTTAGTTTTCAGTGTTTTTTTTTTAATGGTTTTCTTGGTGTTTAACATTAATATGGATAATCCTATGTTTATTTTGGTGTCTCAATATGGCAGAATGACCAGAAAACAGTGCCAAAATTAGGATGGGTACTGTACCTACGGTAGTGTATAGGTCGGGTATTGTTTGGTTTTCAGTGTTTTTTTTAATGGTTTTCTTGGTGTTTCGCATTACTTTGGATATTCCTTTGTGTTTTGATGTCTAAATATGGCATTGACCTGAAAACAGTGTGAAAATTAGGATGGGTACTGTACTTACATTGGTGTATGGGTAGGGTGTTGTTTGGTTTTCAGTGTTTTTGTACATGGTTTTTGTGGGGTTGAAAATTATTTTGGATAATCCTATATATGTTTTGATGTCAAAATATGGCAGAATGACCGGAAAACACTGTCAAAAATAAGGTGGGGCACTGTACGTACAGTAGTGTTTTTTTTTTTTTTTTGTGGTTTTCCTGCATGGTGTTCTTGGTGTTAACATTACTTTGGATGTTCCTTTGTGTGTTTTGATGTCTAAATATGCCTGAGTGACCGGAAAACACTGCCAAATTAAACATAGGTACTGTACAAATAGGTTAGGTATAGGTTGGAGGTTGGGTATAGGTAGGGTCTGGGTGTGGTAGGGGAATAGTGTTCATTATCCGGATCTTGCCACTACCTGGACATGCCTTTGGCTCTATTATGTCTGGATAAATGAGGGATTACTGTATATAGATCTTGGTTAGAACAAAAATCATGACACTTATCTCTGCACATTCAGTATGTGATGTACAGCGGAACTTCGGAATTTGTACGCCTCTCTACCCGTACAACTCGGTTTTCATACAGCTTTTTCGTCCAAAAATCGCTCCCGTTTTCGTACGGCGACCCGCTATTCGCACTAAGAGATGCGGCATCGTAGGTGCTACGTGGTCACCAGTCCCACTTTGTCTTCTGCCAGCTACGCATCAGTTATACAGGCTTTATTAAACTTTGTGATAAATTACTTATTTTCATTAGAAAATTATACACAATCATGGCCCCTAAGAAGATTAGTGAGTCATCTTGAGCTAAAAGAAAAGCAGTGAGAACATCAATTGAGCTGAAAAAAGAACTCATTGCAAAGTTTGAAAGTGGAATCAGTGTCTCCGATCTTGCCATTCATTATGGAATGACAAAATCTACTGTATTATCCATACTAAAGAACGGATTAATGCAAAATACTGTACAGTACATTGTTTCTAGTGGGAAAAAATGATTCTGTTTTCTAACAGTTCACAACTCGTACAGCCTCCAGAAATGAATTGTGTACGAAGTTTGGGGTTCTACTGTATTATTATCTCTCTACCTGTCTCTCTGTAGCCAGACACCTTAATTCCATAAGGGGTTACCATTTGTCATTGAGTTAGTTGTTTTATGGGGAGGGGCACTAACCCTCTGCCAGCCCATTTGTTGACACGTAGGGAACACGTGTGGGTTGGTTATATGGTTATCACCCAGTGTTGTAAATGGTTTCATCACTTAAAGGAAACCATTAGACTTGTCACTCATTGTAAAGCCACCTGAAAATGGAATGATGGGAGAAATAGGAAGTGAGGAGGGCAGACAGAGAAAATGAATGATAAAGGTGAAGGAAGAATTAGGCTGCATTACGTCAAATAAGCGGATGACGGTCACCACCACCTCTGCACGAGATTCTCAGTGGTGGCCATCAAAAATATTGTTTAGCAAAATTGCTACCAATTTTTTAACATTATACTGAAAAAGGGTAACTTTGAATTATTGTTCCAGCATTTATCACATAACTAATACAGTAGTTGTATAATGAGACCAGATTGTAAAATGGTTTCCTGGTTGCAAGAAACCATTAGGTTTGTCATTCATTTTATTGTCACTTGAAGTGGAAAGAAAAGTCATAAAAAAAGAGACTGGAAGGATGAATAAAGTGGGAAGAGAGGAGGGCAGATACAGAAGAGATTGATAAAGGTGAAGGAAAACATAGGAAGCACTACATCAAGTGATTGGATGATGATTGCCACTTTTTTTTTTTTTTTTATGCAAGGAAAAAGGAGCCAAAGGTCAGAAGCCAGCAAGATTGTTCCCTCCAAGAAAAAACAAAAGATAACAGAGAGCCAAATTTGAGGTCCATTCATTTTGAGATGCCTGGACACACTTCGATTGAAAGACTGGAAGTGATAGGCAGTAGGAAATGTTGCATACGTGAAGGACTGAGAGTAACAGTTAACTCTTGCATGAGAGAGGTGGACAGAAAAGGGTTGACAGTTTGTTGCTAAATGGGAGGTATGCGCCTGCTGTACTGGTGGAGGGATGCAAGCAGACAGTTAGGAGGAGCAGTGACCATTGAAGTAGCGACAGAAAAGAGATAATGATGCAACAGTGTGATGAAGAGACAGAGGTTGAAGTGAGCCAGTGCTACAGTCTGCTTCCTAGAGAGATTAAACATAGTGTTTAGTCTGTGTTATGACTCTTAAAGGAAGGGAAAGCACTAAGCTGAATAAAACTATTTGGTTGTACCTAAAATATATGTTTTAACCCACCGAGCCCCACCGACGTATGATGCACGTCATTACTTTTTTCCGCGGACAGACTCACTGACGTGCAACATATGTCACTCAATTGCCAGGCCCATCGTGTGCACATTTTTCAACATTAGCAGGTGATTTTTGGTAGGCATATATGGGAGACCTTCCTCTACCTGCTGTCAAGCAGGGATACTGCCTAGCCCCACCTGACCCCCCTTCCCCCCTTCCCCCCACACTGGGCAATTCACCTGTTAGCAGTAACCTGGCCAGTAAAGATATGTTGCCCCACGGTCTCTCCAATGACGAAATTCACCGTGAAAATGATTCCTGAGGTGGAGGAGAAAGAAACAAAGAAGCTAGAGGTAGAAACAAACAGAAGTGATGAGGTGGTAATATCGTAAAGGAAGGTGCCATATGCTGGGGTTTTGTGTGAGTGAACAATGCTTTTATCGCCTATATTATTGTGTGAAAACCAATATAGACTTGTACCACACATAAATTCGTACCAAATAAATAAATACGTAATTTAAAGTGGCTTGAATTAGTTAACCCTTCTGTAGTTCATTTTCTTTAGCCAGGTACCCTGAAAAAGAAGGAAAACGTAAGGCTGAATGACACCTCTATCAACATTTTTAAGCTCAGGGTGGTGATTTCTCTATGAATTTTCTATCTTTCCCTCTCTTGATGGTGGAAGGAAAGTCCTGGAGTAGCTATTTACAGCCTTTAATTGTGGAGTGCAGAGATAAGATGTTGCCTGTCTAGACGTTAGCCCTCGTCTGACTGTTACATATGTTTCGAGTTGGCTGGTCAAGCCTGGGAACGGCTGATGACGTCTGCAGTTCTAGGATACAGTGGGGCCACACAGTGACACAGTGGGGGCATATATACATATACATAACGGGCATAATGCATACACATAAGGGGAATGGTACAATACTGCCCCGGGTGGTTGAGATGGTGTCTCGTGACACTAGAAAGGAGTTATATGGGGTGGTTCATATGACTAAGGGAGGTGGGTGATTTGTACAAGGAGGGAGTATGATACAGGGGAAGGAGGGAGGGATTATGATACAGGGGACGGTAGGGAGGTAGTATGATACAGGGGTCGGAGGGAGGATATGGCCATGTCAAGGGGATGTAAGCTAGGGATATACATTGGTACAAGGGGAGGTATGTTGATATAAGATGGTACAATGAGTAAATAGAGTATGCATTCACGGATGTTCTTACATCTATATAAGTACTGTAGATCACTCTTGTGAAATAGGGTACACATGTCTTTCCATTTTTTTTTTTTCTATGTTAGTTTCTATATGTCACACATTACTGTATCAGAGATATGCCAACATTTGCTGGTGGTACTTTTTCTGTCCACAGTTTATTCAACTTATCAGGTGGCATTGGTAGTCACTGAATACAAGGGGACTTAATCTTGGGTAGGGCATACTGTGCCAGTAGCAAGTCTGATTTCCTGTTGTCTGTGTTCCATTTTCTGGACACAACAATGCACAGCACAAAGGACGAGGAGAAAACCTGTGAAAGAGATGACCACAGGGGGAAACACATCGGTTGGATGAACCCATGAATGGCTGAAGGCCAGAGAAAATTGATCCATAATGAAGTCACTGTTGTTGAGGAATGTTAGCATACGCATGTTGGGGGAGATAACGGTAATGTTAGTAGATGGCAGGTTGGAAGGTTTATCAGTTGGTTGGAAGATGTCACAGGAGTATTTACGGACTGATTGGTGATAGCGAGTGGCGTAAGTGATGACTGACTCTGATTTGACGGTACAATAGTCCGGTGCTTTGTAGAGACCACTAGCCTGGACGGAGCGGACCGAAGTACCAGGACACATTATAGTGACAGAGATGGGAACAGTAAAGAAGAAGTACTGGACGTGGTTGAGGTGAGCATGGTGGACTGGGAGTACAGGAGCTGGAACAAAGGAAGGGGCCGAGTATATGGAATGGTTACCAACTAAAGCAGACTCACAGGGTGTAGCGCTGCTAGGGAAGATAGCGAAAGGTGGGCAGCACAGAGACGAGAGGTAGGGGTGAGGGAGGAACACTGCTGGAGGTCTGTGGTAGAAAGGAAGGCAACTGAAAGATGGTCATGTGAGAGGAGGAAATATTCTGAAGGAACAGAGACTTGCAATAAGGAGTTGTTGTATCGGAAGGGGAAGGGAATGATGTGGAAAAGGTTGAAGGTGATGGTAGAATGTAGAGGGATATGGACGACGACGTATTTGATGAGAAGAGTGGCCTCGAGAACTGGATAGTAATATTCGAGAGAAGAGTAGGGGAGTACTGGGGATAAACCGAAAGTAGAGTGAGCCCATTCTAATACAGAGCGGAGAGCTGAGATAGGTACTAAGTCTGCAGTGACACGTCCATTAATAGGATCGACTAGGATACGAACCAATGCAGTGACCTGAGAGAATAGAGAGTCAATGGCTAGTTGGAGATTATCCTTGTTGAGTTTGAGATAAAAGAACTGAGAAATAACGTTGAGATTTGAGAGGTGTTGTTTTAAGATGTCAGTGAAGTTGTTCAGAGTGTAAGTTACTTTATTTATGTGGGTTGTAATCTTCTGTAACATAGTGTGTTGGACCTTGATGACTTGGCGTTGGGATTCTTGGGCGGAAGCTAAATGAGCTAGGTCAGATTGGAAGCCGGAAAGGTCACGGGCTGTAGCGACGCCAAACAAGCTGGTTAGAATCTCACCTCCGAGGTCAAAGAGACCTCATTTCACACGAGAACGACCTACGGCTGGCTGAATGGAGAATGTGTCATTGAGCTCAGTGAATTTACCAGAAATGTATTGCAACTGGCAGGAGAGTGGGAGGAAAAGATGATATAAATACTGATTTGGGTTGTGTTTCCCCATGAGGGCTGTGAGGTGGGTCTTGATTTTGTGGAGCTGGTGCACGTAGGCAGGCAGGGCGATGGCTACTTAGGCCAGGGGCGCAGAATTGTAACGCAGGGAGACTACATCTTCGATGAGCATTACCTTGCCTCCCGAGCCGACCAAGGCCCCGGGACGTACTCCACCATCGTCCTCACCGGACCCAGACCCTAGGAGGGTCAGCGCTGCCAGCAGGTAGACTGCTAACATCATACCTAGAAGATTAGGTGAGAATTAATGGGAGAGGTCCTAGAGAGATTGATGGGTGGAACACAGTTTCTATCGATATTGATTGGTTGATGAATGAGTAGGTGTAGGTGGAGATGAAGGAGACTGATGGATAGGTGATGGGGTAGATTGAGGGATTTGTGGAGTAGGAGGGAGAGCAGTAGGTTGTGCAAGTGATTCTGCCAACACTAGGCCCCGTGGAGCACGTTTTAGATCGTCAGCATGGACCCACTTAGTGTCTGTAGTGGAGAGGTCTTGGATGTGGAACTTGTTGGCTTGTTTATTAAGTACGCGATGGGGGCCGGTAAATTTGTCATCCAATTTAGAAGTACGGGTATGAGAATGAGCAAAAACTAGATCACCGACGTTGATAGTGATAGGAGAGGCAGATTTATGTTGGTGTTGTATCACGTCCTCCTTAGATGAAGCGAGATTGGATGTTACATACTGATGGATTGTTTGGAAGTTGGCCAATTTTACTTTGACATAATCATCCATGTTATAGATGGGGTCTGGCTTTGAGGATAACATGGTGTACGGTAGGTGTTTGTCAAAACCAAAGAGGACAAAGAAGGGAGATTCGCCAATGGAAGCATTGATGGAGCTATTGATTGAGGATGCCACTTGGGGAATCCAGTCATCCCATGACGAACTGCGGGAGCCTAGGTGTCTGAGGTACTCGTAAGATTTTTCTATTGTGGCGCTCTACAAGGCCATTGGAAGCTGGATGGTTAGGTATGACATTGCATTTATTAATTTTAAAGTGGTGACAGATCTCTTCCAGGAGGCTATTGTTGAACTCAGTACCGTTGTCAGTGAGGATGGTATGTGATGTACTGAATGGGCAAATTACGTGATCTACAAAGGCACATGCAACACTCTTTGCGTTCTTATCTGAGAGGGGTACGAGGACACAGTAGCGTGAGAAGTGGTTGACTGCTACAAACAAATACTCTGCGCCTGATTCTGTAAGAGGGAGTTTTAGAAGATCGATGGACACTGTTTCCCATGGGTGTGACGGGATTGGATATTGTAAGAGTGGTGCAGGTAAGCCGGTTGAACCTTTGTGGCGGTGGCACGAGATGCAAGAGTCACAGTGCACATTGATATCGCGACGCATGGTTGGCCAATAGTACTCAAGACGTGCTTGGCGCAAGCATCGGTCTTTACGTGAATGGGATGTGTGAGGTGTATCATGAATGATGTGAAGGACCGCAGATATCAGGTCAGTAGGGACAACGAGTTGGTGTACTTCTCTGTTGGGTAAATCCTTCCCTGTAAGGAATGTTTTTCTGCACAAGAGACCATCTTTTAGTATGAACTCATCTAGTGGTACTGGTAGAGTAGGTAAGGTCGAGGCATCTCCTGATTCGAGGAAATAAACTACTTGGGACCACATGGAATCTTTGCGCTGAGAGTTTTGAACATCCTTTGATGTTAAGTTTGTGCTGTCAGTGGCCTTGGGCTGCAGGGACGTGACAGGTGTGGCTACATGACGTGAGAGGGCGTCTGCGACTACATTCGATTTTCCTGGGACATACTGAAGAGTGGGGTTGAAGTCCTGGATGGTGATCGACCATCTAGCTAACCTACCGGTGAGGTTGCATCCCTTAAACAAATCACATAGAAGAAGGTGGTCTGTCTGGATATGCACTGGATAACCATATACTATGTCTCTGAAATGTTTTAAGGACCAGACTACTGCCAAAGCTTCTAAATCGGTGACACTGTAATTGCGTTCAGTGGTGGTAAGCGCCCTACTAGCATACGCTATTACACACTTCCTGGATGCTTGATCTAGTTGCATTAAAACTACACCAAGTCCTGCGCCTGAGGCGTCTGTGCATAGAAGAAAGGGTTTGGTATAATCAGGGAATGCTAAAATTGGGGCATTGACAAGAGCTGTCTTTAGCGCTTGAAAAGCCTGGAACTGATCGTTAGTCCATACAAAGGATACATTCTTCCTTAGTAAGTGGGTTAGAGGAGTGGCGATCTTTGCATAGTCTTTAGTGAATCTGCGGTAGTAACCACTTAGGCTAGGAAACTTCTGACAGCATTGGTAGTGGTAGGTTCTGGGAAATTGATGATCGGCTTAGTTTTGTTGTCATTAGTATGAATGCCTTGTGCGTCGACGACATGTCCTAGAAAGTTGATTTTCTTTCTCAGGAAGTCACATTTACTGAGGTTGATTTTCAGGCCTGCTAGCTATAGGCTTTCCAATACTTGTTGTAGTTTGGCAAAATGGTCAGGGACTGATTTAATTACAACAATGATGTTATCTAGGTATGCAAAAAGAGAGTGTCCCATCATGCCACTAAAGACTGAATGGATAAGTCATGTGAATACTGAAGGAGCATTTCTCAAACCAAAAGGAAGTCTCTTAAACTGAAAATGTCCGGAAGGGGTGCTGAAGGCTGTAATTGGGCGAGAGGATTCTTCCATTTCGACCTGCCAGTAACCACTGAGGAGGTCTAGGGATGAAAAGACTACGTTATTTTCACCTAGTGATTCTAGCAAATCTGTGAGGACAGGTAATGGGAAATGATCTGGAACGGTTACGGAGTTTACTTTACGGTAGTCCACTACTGGTCTAAAGTTGCCGTCCTTCTTTGGGACTGAGAAAAGAGGGCTATTCCATGGACTGACGGAGGGTTCGATAATGTCCTGAACTAACATTTTCTGTACCATCTGAACTGTCTGTTTTCTCAAGCTGTGAGGTAACCGATATGCTGGTATGTAAATCGGCTGAGTTCCTGTCACTAGGTCTGCGTGATGTTTGACTAAGTCTGTCTTGCCCATTTGTTCTCCGGGTAAGGCTACAACATTTCTGTAAGCGTGCAAAAGGTCGAGCAGTTGAGATTTATGCTGTGGAAAATCTTTGCAAGTCAGATTTGAGAGCAGGCCAGGTGAACGAGTTGGAGCAGATCCCGTAGAGTTAATGGCACATATACCTGTTGGTTGACTATTATCATCATCTGTATGAACAGCAGGGATAGAGGATTCCTGGCACACCATTACGGCCGCTGGGTATACTAGGAAATCTCCGATCTTTACACCACTTTTAAGTTTTAGTGGAGCATTCATGACATTGAGCAATTATAGATAACATAGTCTGTCCTCTAAGACTGTGCACCAGGCTGACTCACAAGTTAAGCCATTCACACAACACGTCTCAGGTAGTGTTAGTATATCCACTCCTTCTTTTGCACCTACAACACGAACAGAGACTTTGGTGAACTCATGCGGTAACAAAATTGTGCACGTATTCGTTAACTGCACGCCTCATCTCTGCGTGTTGGAGAACATTAGTCAGACTCTGTGAGGTAGGTAACTGAGACATGTCTGAGTCGGCTGTAGTGCTGTCGTTAGAGGAGGCTGCAAGAGCCTTTTCAGAATAATGAGAGAATGTATCATCAGGTGTTTCCTTGCTCTCAGTCAGCGAGGGAATGATCTCTGTATTCTCGGGTGATGATGATGATGACGGCTTGGCTCGTTCTGTACTCTTAGGGAGTGCGAGAGTCAGGGAGGACTGAATGACTGAATTTACTGGCAGTACAGGATGGGGACATTCCATACTGTAGACTGGGAACCCAGAAATGTCTATGCTATTACAGGCAGGCAATAATGCAATGGAGTGTTGTGCCTTGGTGGGTAAGCCAATAAGGGCATCTGCTGGATATTTCAGGTCGTTAGTAACATGAAATTCTATTGGGAAAGGAAGCAAGTCGCTGTCTAGTTGTACTTCTAAAGTGACTCTTCCCTTGACCTTAAACTCTGAGCCTTCTACACCGCATAGGCGAATGTCAGGCAGCTCAAGGAAACTGATGTGGTTGTGGTGGCGTTGAATGATGTCTAAAGAGGTATCAGAAATCAAGTTTACTATGGATCCGGTGTCCATGAAGAACGACGTGGGTATGTCATTACTCCATCCTAGAATGACTAGACCTGAGGAAGTTATAGGTCCTACATGGCGGATGGGGAGTTGGTGTTCTGTTCTACATCATGTTGGTCCAATACGGGCGCGGCACTTCCCCCGACTGGTGGTGATTTAGGTAACGACACTCGTCTGTAGTGTGTGTCGTCCTAGTCTTGTGATATTTGCATGTAGGGCGATGCGAATGAGAAGGCATACAGAGTCTAGTTTGGGAGTAAGGCCGTGTGTGTGTTTACGGTCACAACCGTTTGCTCGATGTCTGGGTTTACCACAGTGCCAACAGAGGATCGAGGACTGTCTATTCTGTCGGACGCTAGATTGATCACCACCGGCGGTTGAGAACGATGCGTGGCGCCTTGTGTGGTGGAACAGGAACAGTATTGGTCTGGAGGAGTGGTAGTGTGACAGACCTGAGAGACCAAGGGGTGGTTTGTGGCCTGATGTGTGCGGTTTGAACCTGTTCTTTCATGGCTGGTTTTAGCGATCTGAACAATCTTATCTTCTGGATTGAAACCGATTGCCAGGGCTATTTCTCTCTGTTTAGGAACAAGCCAATGGAGGAATCTCAGGTAACCAAATAAATCTGCAAGGTTGTTGAGCAAAACCATAGGAGCTCCATCTACGTCCTGTACCCATTTCGTGCCTATAAGTAATTGGCGGATCTCGCTACTAGTGGCTTTCATGGCAGCGGCTGCTTCGCGTAGTTTGGCATGTTGGGGGGGAACTTGCAAATCCTCATCCATCTGGGTGAGGCGATTAGAGAACCCAATGAGAGATGCGGCATTGGAATGTTGGCAACAAAGTGTTATGAGTTCCGTACGGAAATCATCAAAGGTTTTTATGCCATCAAAATGTCCAGCACGGATCGTGGATCCGATATCCAATTTGCTTTGGTGTAAGTGACCCATGAGATAAGAGACTTTGAGGTTTTCATCTGTAATCCGCCAATTGTGGATGTCGGTTTTGACCTCTCTGAGGAAATCATAAACAGACCAAATGGAGTCCTCGCCGGTAAATTTGGGACGATTTGCATCGTCGAGATAGATAGACTGGGGAGTAGGGGTTGTTTGGGTCATGGTTGGAAGCGTGGAAGTGATGGGAGTATGAGAGAGAAAGTAGGTAGAGGTAGGTAGGTTAAGGAAGATGTGAGATGAAGTGGGGCAGGAGAGTTAACAAGAGTGGTAGGAGTAAGGAGAGAAGCAGGCTGTGTAGTAAAAGGGGTAGAGTATGAGGTATCTGGATGGATAGTATCTAGATGGGAAGTTTGTTGTGAGGCAGGGAATGAAGTGGTAGGCGGTGAGGCAGGTCGTGGGTACGTGTGCCCGCTACGGAGATGAGTCAGGGAATTGTCCTCGGCGGGTGGAGTGTGAGCATTGGTTGTTTCTTGGCTGAGATTGGATGGAGTACGTTCCGTATATTGAAAGTATGACATGTAGTCTGGCGACGTAATATAAGATGAGAGATGAGGAGTGATATATATATATTTACAGTATGAAGATGAGTTTGAATGTAATGGAGATGAGGTGTCTGAGGAGTATGTGTGGAGTGACGCATATGGATCAAGTGAGAAATGATGAAGTGCGAAGGAGAACTGGAATTGTTCAGGAGATGGCTGATCGAGTTGAACAGAGGGTGTTGCGATGGTTTGGACATATGGAGAGAATGGATAATGAGCGATTGGTGAAAAAGATAACTAGATCTGATGTGAGAGGTGTTAGGCTGAGAGGAAGACCACGAATAGGATGGATGGACAGTGTGAAGAGAGCGTTGGATGCGAGAGGGTTGTCTGTTGAGCAAGGAAGAATGGCTGTGCGTGATAGAAATGAATGGAGAGAAATTGTGAATGAATAAATGATGACGCAGCCCTGAGGGGATATTCTCCTGCATTTTGTCTGATCAGCTGATCAGGTCAGGTGCAGGTAAGGGGCTGGATCCATTATGATGTGGCGGGTAAACCAGCTTTGCTGTCGGGCCCTGCTGCGGATGTCACTGACTGCACTGCGTAGTTGACCCTCGTGCGGTGTGGTGCGGTGAGGATCTGTCCCTTCTCCCCTTTAGGGCTAAGATGCGAATGAATGTGTATGAGTGGATGAGTAAATTGGTAGTGTGTTGACCTGTCTCGGCTACCTCCCTTTTCTTGGGGGAAGCAGCCTAGGTATATAGATAGATGAAGATGAGAAAACATACCATGAGAATGGAAATGGAAATGTATGGAGATGACGGAATGCTAGCTGCAATAAATAGTAGGTGAGATGGGAGACAAGTAATAAAGACAGGCGGTGAAGGTGAGTATGAAGTGAGGGGTGGAGATGAATTATGATAATAACATACAATCTGTAGAGAAAATCGGAGGATAATCTCTATAGAAAGTCAATAATGGGTGGATGAAGGTATACTATTATAGTTACACAGCTGAGTTGTGAACGAAGTGGAGAGGAGAGGCAAGTGTTGATCAGCTGGCGGGAGAACAGGGAGGTCACGTGGCGGCGGCATCAGAGGCAGGCAGGTGTGGTGGATGAGACTGGTTGTGAATACGTCATGTAGTAGGTATGTAGGATGAGTCTTGGAAGAGGTGGAGGGTCTCACTGGGCTTGAGTCGATACATGAATAGGAGGGTTGAGTGGTGCGATGGGTGGTTAATCCGAACCAGATGGGAGGACCTGAGGGGTGGATGGGCGGGGCAAATGTCTCCACAAGCAGGTGCAAAGCTGGTGGGTGGCAGATGGAGAGGGCGTTGATGTGGCCGATGCAGAAGGTGAACGGCAGATGCTGAATAGGGCCACCGGGAGATGAACAGGTGTCGGAACAGGGAAGACAGGTGCGGAGGGCAGCGGTGGCGATAGTCGCGGCCTGTGTGGGGTCATGGTTGATGTAAAGAATGGCACTGGTGAGGGAAATTGGACACCTGTAGATGCAGAGGCGGTATTAGCCAGTATTACACCACAACAGAGGGCGAGGCTGTGAGAGGTGGAGCGGAAAGGAGGTGTTTTTGGCACTACTTTAGGAGGCGGTCAGAAACGACGATCCGAGACACCGCTGCTACCAAATGTTTGTTACCCCTCTCTTGATGGTGGAAGGAAAGTCCTGGAGTAGCTGTTTACGGCCTTTAATTGTGGAGCACAGAGATAAGATGTTTCCTGTCTAGAATTTAGCCCTCGACTGACTGTTACACATGTTTCGAGTTGGCTGGTCAAGCCTGGGAACGGCTGATGACGTCTGCAGTTCTAGGATACAGTGGGGGACACAGTGGGGGCATATATACATATACATAACAGGCATAATACATACATATAAGGGGAATGGTACAATCGGTCGGGTTCTGATTGGTGTGTTTCGTAAAAAATCGGTCGAGACTGGGTGGGTTAAAACTGCTTATGCCACAGCCATTACTACCATAAGACTACACTGCAAATGGTCATGTTCATATAAGAGCCAAATAATTTTAACAATCTATCAAACACAAGATGAAATGCACCATTTACCACGACCGCTCTCAACACTGTGTGTATTTCAAAGACTACACCATATCTGATGTACAAATGTCGATTATTTTTTTTTTCCTTTTGTGTGTGTGTGTGTGTGTGTGTGTGTGTGTGTGTGTGTGATCTGGAATGTGGCACTGTCATCTGGAATGTAGAGTTCTTTTAATATTGCTTCAGCAGTTTCAAAATTCTAATTATTATTATTATTGTTATTATTATTATTATCATCATCATCATCATCATCATCATCATCATCATCATCATCATCATCATCATCATCATCATTATTCATCCTGACCTACTTTCCCATTCAAGGGCAGGGTGAGGAGTATCAGCATCCAGACAGCCCAGATTTGCCCAGTCCAATGGGCCACGCTTCCATTCACTCAACACTGAAGCCCCCGGAATCCTGGCTGTATATGATATGCCAAAAACATTCACCACGTTCTGTAGCTTCACAAAAACGTATCCGATAGAGTCAGTCCAGACAGTCACTTTAAAAAGGTGTGCCAAATTCCTGGTCATTCATTTCTTCTCACAATATTCATCCAGCCAGCTCAATCTCTTGTCAGTCCCCTAGCCCCACTGACTTCCAGACCTCTCTTCCTCACACACTCATCCAGCATATCCCACCACCTTTTCCTTGGCCTACCTTGCCTCCTCCTTCAAATTCGCTCAGATATACCTTTTTCATAACCCTGTTGTTAATCATTCTCTCCACATGACCATACCATCTCAGTACATTCTCTTTGATTCTGGTGTCCAAAGACTTCCTCACACCACATCTTTCACGAATCACATTATTTCGTATCCTATCCATTCTCTGTACTCCGCAAACATTCCTCAGCAGTCCCATCTCCACTGCTGTCACTCTTGACTTTTCATTTTCATGCCACACCATAGTCTCACATCCATATGTTAAAGTTGGCACAAACACTTCTTAAACACTCAAGCCACTGTTTCTTATCAAGGCCTTCATTGCACCAGCTACTTTCCTTCTTTGTTTCACTCTACTTTCCACTTCTGTTGCACATTTTCCTCTTTTCCAGTCTCTCTCCATTCACTGCAATGTCACACTGGGAGTCACCATCTCTCTCAATAACCATCACTTAACACTTTTCTACATTTACTCTCAAGGCATGACACTCATAGACATCAACAAAACCCTGCACTAGTCTACCAAGTTCTTGTCCAGTATTTGCAAGTAGTACAGCCCGCCCTCCACATTCGCGGGGGTCTGTGTCCCCTAACCCCCGCGAGAGTGGAATTTCCGCAAATGTTTGGCGCACCCCCCTCAAAATGCCTTTACATTCACAAATCACCCCTTGTGAGCAAATTTGCACATACTGTACCTAATAAACCATATCTGGGACCTGAAAGCAGCATAAAATATCACAAATAGTAACAGACCATCTGTATAAAAAAGTTTAATAACAAATAAGTTTTGATTGGGTATGACTGATCAGTACTAAGTTAGGGTAAATAAGTACCAGGTGACTTCCACAGACTCCCGCAAGTGAGTTTGTCTTGTGCACATCCACATGAGTGTGAGCAAGTCATGAGCTACATATTTATCCCAGCTTCTTACAACCATACCCATTAAATTCAGAGTTAATACCACTGTCCCTCATACCTTCCCAACACTTGTCTTGCAGTTTCACCTTTTTCTCCAAGCTCATTACTTTCTTTGCCCGTTTAGGGGTGGGCTGACCACTAAGGGATGTGGGACGCTCCCATGCTAGCGGGACAACACAAACACAGATGGGACAAAGCTGTCGCAAGTAAATTGCACATATGGGGGGTAATTCACTCGCAAATTAGCACAGCAATGCAATTCTTACCTTTGAACACGTGAGAGCACAATTATTGGGGACAGTACCAAGATCAGGGGAGGTTTGGCGTGGCAGCACAGAGGCAGCAAAACGACCACAACATTGGTGGGAAACAGACTGAGAGGGAGACAGAGGAGCACTGGAGTGCGGTGGTTTGGTGCAGGCCTGTTTTGGCGCAGAATGACCGGCGACTGTCCGCGCGGCGATGCTTTGCGGCTGCAAACAAAATCTCGGCTCCATTGAGGGACAATTCATGAATGTGCGAGGGCCGTGAAAATAGAATCCATGAATGTGGAGGGCTTGATGTAGAGCATCATTAGCATACAACAAATTTGAGATATTCCGTCTATCACCATTCATTACCAATGCTATCCCTCTCTCCATGACATATGTTTTTACTACTCTCATCATCCCATCCATATATATACATATTGAACAACCATGGGAACATCACACAACTTTGTTGCACGCCCGCACCGATCGTTAACCATTCACTTAGATGCCCATTTACCCTTACACATGCTTCACCACCTTCATAAAAACTCTTGATGGCACCTAGCAGCTTACCATCTACACTGTACGTGCTTAAGACAATCCTTCTGTGTTTACTTTGTCATATGCTTTTTCCGGATCCATGAATGCCATGAACACCTTGTAGTCCATATCACAAGCCTTCTTCACTATATGTCTCACTGCGAATATTTGATCCACACATCCTTTGCCACTCCTAAAGCCACTCTGTTCATCGCTCACCAGGACTTCTATCTCTCTTTCTTTCTGTATAATAATTCTTCCATATAGCTTCCCAGACACATTCAATAAACTTATTCCTTGAGATTTCTTGCACTCATTTTGCATACCTTTATTTTTGTACAGGAGTACAATCATTGCCATTTTCCACTCTGCTGGCACAGTTTCACTCATCCATGTCTTCTTACATGTCTCTAACAAGCACTTCATTCCAGTCTCTCCACTACACATCTGCATACACCTCATCAACCCCAGCTGCTTTCCCATTTTTCAGATGTTTCACAACGTTCTTCACCTGTGCATGTCTCACTTTTCCTATCACTATGTTCCTTCTCTGCATACCCCCTAAACCAATCATGTTTACAGCGGTGTGCTTTCTCTGTTCCCATTCATCAGGCTTTCAAAAAATTCTTTCCATCTGGTCCTTACTTCATCCCCATGTGTTAATAATCTATCACTTACATGCTTCACACTTTCACATTTCTTTCCATTGTCACTTCTACATTTCCACACCTCCTTCCGGAATAACTTCCTATTTTCATAGTAATTTGCATTCATTTTTCTTCGTTGATCGTCATTTACCTCCTCCTTTTTCCTCTTCACTAGTTTCTTTACCTGCTTCTTGCTCTTAGTATATTCAGTTCTTATTTCAAATGAACCCCTGTCCTGTAAGCACTCTAGCCACTTCTTCATCTTCTCCTCTTGAGAGTGTGGATGATATTGTTGTTATTATTATTACATGTATTTTTATTATTAGGCTTTAAGGCTTCTATGAAGGTTTTAATGCCTACTTTAACATTTGGGTGTATTACTAAGGTGTGGCTTGGAAACGGAAAGTCAGGATCAAGAGCATTGGAGATGGTGCTGTTAAGGAGTGAGTGGAGAATAGACCAGAAAAAAAGTAATGTGATTTGTGAAAGATGTGAAGTAAGGAAGTCTGTGGGCACAAGAGTTGAATGTGTATGTGTATGTGTTACTGAGCTCTGTAATGTGGAGTGGCTTTCTCATGAGTAACACAACTTATGTAGCCACCGACAGGGTGGCACTGGTGTTGTGGCAGCCATGTTACTCCGCGCCTGAAGCCCGCGTTTTTGTACTGAGCTGCTCTGTGGGTTTTTGAAAGCAGCTGATGATTCCGGAAAATATAGTGCCTGGTCTTTTGTGCAACCTACGGATACAAAAATGGGCACAGGAATTCATCCAAGAGAGATGGTGTTACATTTCACAAGTAAGAAATATATTTTGTTGCTAATTCTATAACATTACTGCCCCTTGGGGTGGGGCGGGAAGATTCTTCCCCAGTGTCCCTGCATGAACGAGGCCACTAAAATGGGCCCATTTATCTCCAGCCTTTCTCTTCTGTTCACACTCTCTTGTACATATTTCCATGTTTCTTTGGCCTTTATCAATCTGGACATTCGGTTTCATGACATGGATAGTGCCATAAAGGGTAAGCTCTGCACTGCAGCAACCTATGGCATTGTTTTGTACTCACTTGCTAAATGTACCGAATATAATTCGTTGAACTAGACAGAAAAAAATATATAATCCATATATGTTTTTGTATTATAAGTGACGAGTGTATCTCTATTAATAACCACTGCGTAGTGGAATAAAGTATTTGAACCTGAATCTGAGTGCTGGTGTTTTAATGTGGCAGCCAAAATCACACGCCCGCAGCAGAGATAGCCTCTCCATATTATAGAGCTCAGTGGTGTGTGTGTGTTTGTGTGTTTGTGTACATGGTATGGTGATATCTGAGTGAGACTGAAGGTGGGAATGAGGCTTGGTAGACCAAGAAGGTGAACAGATCTGATAAATGAGTGCATGCAAAAGTGAGGTATGGAGGGTAATGAGGCTAGGGAACTAATAGCCATTGGAGGCGGTTGATAGAATTTTGTATGGAAAAATTTATCACAGGTTTGGCATCTCTGTTCTTTCTTGGTGAAGTGATATTTGTTGGATTAACTAACTGATTGGTGGTGTGAAGCTTGTGAGTGTAGGTGTTTATGCTTATAAGTTGTGGATCAAGTGGGCAAACTGGTTATTCTCTCTCTCTCTCTCTCTCTCTGTTTTGCTGCCTCTGTGTCTCTCTCTCTCTCTCTCTCTCTCTCTCTCTCTCTCTCTCTCTCTCTCTCTCTCTCTCTCTCTCTCTCTCTCTATACCCTACCACATCCCATCCAAGAGTGGAAAAAGAGGTATTAATGATTAATGATTATATCATAATATTATTATTAGTCCTTTCCTTCTTTCTTTCCTTTCCATCTTGCATGGGTGACTCTACACCGAGTGACAAGCCAAGTGGTTTCCTGTACACCAGGAAATTATTGACTATGCTGGGTGGTAACCATATAACCAAACTATGGCACCTGGTGGTTTAGTGAGTAATTAAGGCACTCCAGCCGGATTGAGCCTCGTTTTTTTGTTTCGTTTTTTTGAAGGCTGAAACATGCTTGCATGCGTCGGCCTTTTTGGATTGGAGCTTGTAGCATTTCATGACCGATGCCCTTCCTGATGTCTACCAATGACCCTCTGGTGGATTCGATCCTCTGACCCTACGGCCAGAGCGGAGTACTCTAACCCACTGAGCCACGGCTGTCTGTGTTAGTTTATATCCAAGGAGTGGTTGGGGTGTATTGCATACGTAATGCCACCGGGATGAGTGAGGCCGGTCACTCTCATGTTAAATGTCAGGACCAACTTGCCTAGCCCCGGGCTCAAACGCTCCTCATGGGCAGCACAGGATTTGATGATGATGATTATTATTATTATAATTCAGTGAACTTTGGCACCATCATTATATTTTTCCCTCAATTGCAGGTGATGGTTAAAGAGTCAAAGTTTGAAGACAAGTATCATGTGGAAGTGATCCGGAGCTTCCAGGGTCAAGTTACTTCCGTCATCCCACGAGAGCAGCTTGAGCTAGACATGAACAGGCACCCACACGACCCGCAAGACACCACCCGCTCACAGAAGAGGAGACTTGCAAAGAAGGTTAGCACAAGTACTCTTTCATTTCAGTAAATTTGATCCTTTCATTTCTTTGTTTGTACTGTAGAATTTTTCAGAGTAACACCAGGCAGTTATGTTAAGGTGAGGGGGATCACAGCAGTGAAAGGGTTGACTACGGCAGACCCTCATAATACGATGAACTGGTATGAGATAAGTCGCTTATATGGTGACGAAAAATTGGATTTTTTTTCCTTTTTTTTAATACCATGGAATTTTTGCATGTACATCATCCACTCACTCGATGTAGTGCTCTTTTCAGGTGACTGCCCATTCCTTTCTTCCTTCTTCTTTCCTTCCTTCTCTGTCTTTCTTTCCATTATTTTTTCCTCTAACTTCTGTCTATGGGTGACTCTACACTGAGTTCCAAGCCAAATGGTTTCCTGTACACCAGGAAATCATTTACTACCCTGGGTGGTAAACATATAACCAGATTATGGTGCCTGGTGGTTTAGTGGGTAATTAAGGCGCTTCAGTTGGATTGAGCCTGGGCAGGTGTATATCCAAGGAGTGGTAGGAGTTTATTGCTCACGTAATGCCACTCAGGGATGAATGAATCTGGGCATACTCATCTTAAATGTCAGGACCAATTTGCCTAGCCTTGGGCTCCTACACTCCTCATAGGGCAACACAGGATTAGATGATGATAATGATGATGATTATGATCTGTGAAAAGCCTCACTGGTTGATATACAGTCACTATATAGTAATCTCTCTACTTTCCGGACGACCACTATCCGGTTACCTCCCTGTTCAGACATCGTAGGCTGATGGTCAAAAAAAAGAAAAAAAAAGATTTTTTTTTTTTTTTACCATGCCAGTTTGAATTTACCGTGCGTGCCAACCAGCTCCCTTCCAGCGCTCCCCTCTCCTGCTAGTTGTCTCTCAACTCCCGTGAAGAGTGAACATTTGTCGGATCGTTTGTGGTATTTTCGTTCTTGTTTAAACAATCATAATTCACAGTGCTAAGGATTCAGTATAGTTAAACACTGGATTACTGGACATGCTTCAAGAGCATTTATGACCACTGTGAAAACCTTAGAGGTGGGGGTAATACAGTACATCCTTCAACTTTGCGAACTTTAACTTTGCGATTCACCAATTTTGCGAGGTAGTTCCAAAAGTCATGTATTTTTTAACATTTATGAACTTTGCGACTGATCACACACTTTGCGAGGTCGAGTGGTGGGAGAGTCGTCTTCCCGCACTATTTTGCCACCCCGAGTAATGACGTCATGGTTCATTGGGTGTACTGAGCCTCCTAGTTCAGTGGTCTACCGCCCCGCCACGTTTGTTTGCACCTGTTTCCAACCAAGGTCACTGACCCTCACAATTTCGTGGTGCTCCTCGCAATACCCCAGCAGTCTAACCTTGTACGAGTGTTATCATGGCGCCAACGGGTAAGAAGAACAAGAAAATAATTTTGGAGACCAAACTGAAAATGATTGAAAGGAAAAGAGCAGGTGAAGGTAATTCTGCTATTGGTCAGGAGTCTGGTGTTAGTGAATCGACAGTGAGAATGATTTTAAAGAACAGTGAACAAATTAAGCAAGCAGCAAATAACTATGGAGGTGCTCAATTTGATGGTAGAATGCTGGTGGACAACAAAGAAGTGCTAATAAAAATGGAAAGATATCTTGCTCACTACATTCAAAGAAAGGAAAAGGAAGGGATTGCATTAGATGGGTGCCATATAAGGGAGCAGGCAAAGATATTCTATCACACGTGCCTTAAAAAAGCCATTAATCCTCCAACAAAACTTTTCAAGGCGTCAAATGGGTGGCTATGCCAGTTCCTCAAAAGGAAGGGGTTTAAACTCAGGTTCAGTGGCGAGTGAGGCAGTGCTGACTACAAATTGGTCGGCTTTACTCCAAGGTAAGCACTTTTTCCCTCTCTTTCTCTCGACTCTACCTCTTAATTTTACGATGATAAATGAAACAAACATGAACTGATGTACTGTACAGTGATATTAATGAGAAAACATTGTAGGTAAGAAACATAAAAAAAAAAAATGCATTTACACTGATGTGAAGACTGGTGTGGTTAACGGGACTGGTGGCGGGGCAAGGCTTGGCTACTGTGGCCCCGCGGGGCCTACGTCGTCACTATCAGTGTCGGCAGATATTTCCACATCTTGCTGTGTTTTTTCTGCCTCTCTCATGAATCCCTCGAAGTCAGAATCGTCACTGGGGTCATCAGAATGAAAAAAGTTAGGGATGCTAGGATCACTGGCTGCTTGGGGAGGGGTGGCAGGACGGCTGGTCGATGGGGCAGGGTCTCGCGGTTCTCTTGAATTTTGTGATTAGAGACTGCTTCCTGTTGTTAACCCCATCTCTGTGAAGGTCATCATAAAAGCGAAGCGGCCGAGAATTAACGATGCATAACCTGGCCAATATTCTCGCCGTCATTGACCAGCTGAAAAAAACCATCGTGAACAACGAATGTGACAATTTAGGGCTCAGCAAGCATGCCACGGTGTTGACAGGGCCCTTCGTTTTTATGCTGACCTACACAGAGATGGGGTTAACAAGAGGAAGCAGTCTCTAATCACAAAATTAATGAGAACCCCAAGAGACCCTGCCCCATCGACCAGCCGTCCTGCCACCCCTCCCCAAGCAGCCAGCGATCCTAGCATCCCTAACCTTTTTCATTCTGATGACCCCAGTGACGATTCTGACTTCGAGGGATTCATGAGAGAGGCAGAAAAAACACAGCAAGATGTGGAAATATCTGCCGACAGTGATAGTAATGACTTAGGCCCCGCGGGGCCACAGTACCCAAGCCTCGCCCCGCCACCAGTCCTGTACACCAAGCCAATCTTCACATCAGTGTAAATGTATTTTTTTTAAATGTTTCTTACCTATGATGTTTTCTCATTAATATCAGTGTACAGTACATCAGTTCGTGTTTGTTTCATTTATCATCGTAAAATTAAGAGGTAGAGTCGAAAGAAAGAGTGGGAAAAAGTGCTTACCTTGGGGTGATGTCGACCAATTTGCCTTTATTTCGTATATTTAATTGTTTGAATTTTGCGAATTTTGATTTTGCGAGGTTTTTTGTTGACCATCGTTTCGTTTTTGTCATTTCGTTTTTGAGGCTGCAACATGCTTGCATGCGTCGGCCTTTTTGGATTGGAGCGTGTAGCATTTTATGACCGGATGCCCTTCCTGATGTCTACCAATGACCCTTGGGTGGATTCGATCCTCCGACCCTACGGCCAGAGCGGAGCGCTCTAACCCACTGAGCCACGGCTGCAAAATTGGAGGAAGCACTGTATTTGTTAACAACCATCATGGACATGTAAGTACATTGTCAACTGCTAAATATTTTCCATAATCACTTTTAAATCCTCATTCTCTGGTTACATTTTATTTACTTCATGCTTTGTGTTCCATATTTGAGAGCACAGGCTGTGAAAGAGGTGATTTTCTCAGTGATTACCATGTCTCCTACATACGTTCACTATCTAGTCAACTGGTGAACATTTTTGCCCTACTCACCTCTAAATCATAATTTTTCTGGTTACATTTTATTTACTACATGCTTTATGTCCCATATTTGAGTGCACAGGTTGTGAAAGAGGTGATTTTCTCAGTGATTACCACGTCTCTTACATACGTTCACTGTCTAGTCACCTGGTGAACATTTTTGCCCTACTCGCCTGTAAATCATAATTTTGCTGGTTACATTTTATTTACTACATGCTTTATGTCTCATATTTGAGTGCATAGGCTGTAAAAAGGTGATTTCCTCAGTAATAATCATGTCTCTTCCTTACGTTCATTATGTAGTCAACTGGCAAACACCTATGCCTTACCCACCTCAAAATCATCATTTTTGGGTTAAAATTTGATTAATTCATGCTTTGTGTCCATTATTTATGTGAATGGGGTCTTAAATAAGTGCTCTGCATATCCAGTAGGGAGGTAGGTAGGTGGTTTTCTGATTTAGGTTAGGTTAGGTTAGGATCAAGAATGACTGGTGCTGTTGGTCAACAGTGAACACCTTTGCCATACCTGACTCTTAATCATCATTTTTCTGGTAACAGTTTATTTATTTGATGCTTTGTATCCCATATTTTAGTGCATAAGATGTGAGAAATGATGATTTTCATAGTGATTGCCACGTCCGATGCTTACTTACACTAAGCTGCCAACTCGTAAACACCTATGCCTTATGTACCTCGAAATCATCATTTTTTGGTTAAAATTCGATTAATTCATGCTTTGTGTCCATTATTTATGTGAATGGGGTTTTAAATAAGTGCTATGCATGTCCGGTAGGGAGGTAGGGAGGTGGTTTTCTGATTTAGGTTAGGTTAGGTTCGGATCAAGAACGACCAGTTCTGTTGGTGAACAGTGAACACCTGTGCCATACCTATCTCTTAATCATCATTTTTCTGGTAACAGTTTATTTATTTGATGCTTTGTATGCCATATTTTAGTGCATAAGATATGAGAAATGATGATTTTCATAGCGATTGCCACGTCCTATACTTACTTACACTAAGCTGCCAACTCGTGAACACCTATGCCTTACTTACCTCAAATTTATCATTTTTGGGTCAAAATTCAATGAATTCATGCTTTACGTTCATTATTTAATGCATACGATATGAGAAAGGGTGATTTTCATGGTGATTTCCATGTCCGATACTTACACTTGCTGGCAAGGTGTGAGCACCTATGCCTTACTCACCTCTAAATCATCATTTTTTGGTTAAAATTCAATTAATTCATGTTTTGTGTGCATTATTTATGTGAAAGGGGACTTAAATAAGTGTTAAGCATGTCTGGTAGGGAGGTAGGTAAGTGGTTTTCTGATTTAGGTTAGGTTAGGGTCATGAATGACCAGTGCTGGAGCTTCAGGGCCACTATCCGGACAAGACCACTTTCCGGTCATGCCTTTGGCTTTATTACGTCGGATAATGGGAAAATTACTGTATTTGCCTGTACAATCACTCACTCAAGTTTACTGTCGTGTTTTTTCATAGGTGGCTTTTCCACTCACTGTCGGATGTGCTAATGTCAGAAATGGAATGATAGTGTGATATTGGAGTTCAGGCAGTAAGTGAAGTGCAGTAAAGTGAAATTATTAGTTTAGTGTGTCGTAAACTTGTTTTTAGACTTGGCGGTAAGCAAGAAGTGAAGTGAAATAAGAGTCACTGTAGGTGAGTTGGAAACTTGTTTTTAAACTTTGTTGGGTTAGCAGCCATTGCCCTAAAATGTATCTCCATTGAACCCATGTTATAATTGATTCAGTATATGATAAATTATTATGTGATGGACTTTTTTCAAATGCACCATTGTAAAACAAAAACTTGCTGTAATAAACTTTTTTTTTTTTTAAATTGAGCTTCCAGTTTTACATGTGGACAAGCTATCCTCAAGAAAACTTAATAACAATAATTCCAATAATTCCAATATTGATTGCGTGTGGATGGCAAACTGAGTGAATCTTTCCATTTGAAGGTTGGATTGAAACAAGGATGTGTCATGTCTCCATGGTTGTTCAATCTGTATATGGATGGGGTTATAAAAGAGATACAAGGTCGGGCAGTGGATGTTGGAGCGGCCCTAGTGAGAGAGGGCAGTGTTTGGAAACTCCCTGTACTGTTGTTTGCAGATGATACTGTGTTGTTGAGTGAAGACGAAGGGGAGCTGCAAGGCTTGGTAGATGAGTTTGGGAGAGTGAGTAAGAAACGGAATCTAAAGGTGAATGTGGGGAAGAGTAAAGTGATGGTCTTCGAGAGAAGTGAAGCCAGTGAGTGTACAGTGAGATTGGATGGGAAGGATATGGAGAATGTGAGTGAATTTAAGTACTTGGGCAGTGCGATGAGTAAGGATGGAAGTCTGGAGGGTGAAGTGCTCGAAAGGGTACAGCAGGGAAGGAAGGTTGCTGGTTCATTGAAAGCAGTGATAAGAAACAGGTAGGTGAGCATGGAAGTGAAAAAGTTGTTACATGACAGTATTGTGATACCAACTCTGACATATGGAAGTGAAGCTTGGACCCTGTTGGAAGGACAGAAGTCAAGAGTGAGAGCAGTGGAAATGAGTTATTTGAGAGGAGCATGTGGAGTCACATGGAGAGACAGACTAACAAATGAGGAAGTGAAGGAGCATTGTGGTGTGGTTGAGGACGTGATGGGAAGCGTTAGGAGAAACACGTTAAGGTGGTTTGGGCACGTGGGGAGGATGGAGAGTGAAAGATTGACGAGGAGAGTGTATATGAGTGAGGTGGAGGGGGCGAGAGGGAGGGGGAGGCCGAGGATGAGATGGAGGGATGGAGTGGAGAGGTATATGAGAGAGGGGGGTGTGAGTTGGGAGCGAGGTAGTGAAATGGCAGGGGACAGAGTGACATGGAGGCGATTTGTTTGTGGCCACCCCGTTCAGGATTGAGGCGTCTGGCAATAGATAGATAGATAGATTTTATATTACCATAGCCTGTGTGTACAGTATGGTGATAAGAGAAAGATAAACAAGTGAGGAACATCACATAGACTTGTGGGTGTTGATCCCGTGCAACTTCATGCCAGTCAACTCAGACACATTTTCCTATGAATATGGTACATAATGTAGATACTGTGGTAGGTGCTGGTGACCTTCATCCACTCACTTGATGTAATATTGCTTGTTTCTTCCTTCCATTTTCTCTGCTTCCCTACTGTCTTCCTACTTCTCCCTTTCCTTCCTATCGCTTTCAATTACTCGTCCTTCTATTTCATGTGGTTCTGCTGTGAGTAACAAACCTAATGGTTTCCTGTCACCCAGGAAACAGTTTACAATGCTGGGTGGTAACTATAAAAACAAATTATGGAGTGGAGTGAAGTGGAGCCTGCTATGGCACCCCTGTTAACTGGGTGGAGAGACAAAAATGCAGAATCCATCCAGAAACCAAATCTCCTCACTGTTCCTCTTACATCGTTGTGGTGAGGCACTGCCAGCTGCAAGGGAACATTGGTTCACTACACAGGACAGTCCTGCCGGTGCAGTTGTCTGCCCAGTAGAAATGCAGTACAATAAGTTACAAAACTGAGCAAATAAATAATTTGTGATTTGTTCCCAAATGTTTGTTAATGTCCATCTCAGTTTGTTAATGTCCATCTCAAATGTTTGTTAATGTCCATCTCACAGTGACTGTGATACTGTATGTTTTAGATGCTTGTGTGTGTGTGTGTGTGTGTGTGTGTGTGTGTGTGTGTGTGTGTGTGTTTTCCTATTTGTATCTATATGCATGTGTTCTGCAGGATTTTAGCTAGGCTTGTGAGCGAAGTGAGTGCAAGAATTATCGTGGCATAAGTTTATTGAGTGTGGTAGGGAAGGTATATGGAAGAATTATTATAGAGAAAGTATGAGAGATGTCAGAAGTCCTAGTGAGTGATGAACAGGGTGGCTTTAGGAATGGCAGAGGATGTGTTTTAGATGCTTGTGTGTGTGTCTTTGTTTTCCTATTTGTATCTATATGCATGTGTTGTACAGGATTCTAACTAAGCTTGTGAGTGAAGTGAGTGCAAGAATTATCGTGGCATTAGTGTATTGAGTGTGTTAGGGAAGTTATATGGAAGAATTATTATAGAGGAAGTAAGAGAGATTGAAGTCCTAGTGAGTGATGAACAGGGTGGTTTTAGGAGTGGCAGAGGATGTATGGATCAAATATTTGCAGTGAGACAGATAGTAGAGAAGGCTTGTGAGAAGGACTACAAGGTGTTTATGGCATTCATGGTTCTTGAAAAAGCATACGACAAAGTAGACAGAGAAGGATTATGGAAAGTTTTGCACATGAACAGTGTGGATGGTAAGCTGCTAGGTGCCATCAAGAGTTTCTATGATGGTAGTGAAGCATGTGCAAGGGTTAATGGGCATCTAAGTGGGCGTGCGGCAGGGTTGTGTGATGTCCCCTTGGATGTTCAATATATATATATGGATGGGGTGATGAGAGAAGTAAAAACACTAGTAATGGAGAGAGGGATGGGATTGGTAATGCATGATGATGGATGGAATATCTCAAATTTGTTGTATGCTGATGATGCAGTACTGCTTGCAAATACCGGACGAGAACTTGGTAGGCTAGTGCAGAGTTTTGCTGATGTCTGTGAGTGCCATGCCTTGAGAGTAAATGTAAAAAAGAGTAAAGTGATGGTTATTGAGAGAGAAGGTGACTCCCAGTGCAATGTCACAGTGAATGGAGAGAGAGTGGAACTGGTGAGAGAGAGATCAAATACCTGGGTACACAGTGATAGAAAAGAGAGGAAACTGTGCAAAAGAAGTTGAAAGTAGAATGACACAAGGAAGAAAAGTAGCTGGTGCAATGAAGGCCTTGGTATGAAACAGAGGCTTGAGTGTTGCAGCTGCATGAGGTTTACATGCAGGAGTGTTAGTGCCAACTTTAACATACGGAGGTGAGACTGTGGTGTGGCATAAAAATGAAAAGTCAAGAGTAAGAGCAGTGGAGATGGGATTGCTAAGGAATTTATATGGAGTACATAGGGTGGATAGGATACAAAATAATGTGATTCATGAAAGATGTGGAGTGAGGAAGTTTTTGGACACCAGAATTGAAGAGATGGTATGGTCATGTGGAGAGATTGGATAACAGTAGAGTGGTGAAAAATTATATCTGAACAAATTTGAAGGAAGGAGGAGGCGAGGTAGGCCGAGGAGATGGTGGAGAGATATGGTGAATGAGTGTGTGAGGAAGAGAGGTTTGGAAGTCGGTGAGGCTAGGGAACTGACAAGAGATCGTGCTGGCTGGATGAATGTTGTGAGAAGAAGTGCATGATCAGGGATTTGGCACCCCTTTTTAACGTGGCAGCGTCCGGATTGACTCCATCGGATACGTTTATGTGAAGCTACAAAACGGTGAATGTTTTTGGCGTATCCAATAGAGCTAGGATTCTGTGGGCTTGAATGATGAGTGAATGGGAGTGTGGCCTATTGGATTGGGCAAATTTGGGCTGTCTGGATGTTGCTACTTCTCACCTTGCCTTAGGGTGGGAAAGGAGGTCCGGATGATGATGATGATGATTGTGTTGTCCCACATCCAGTGACATAATTATCCAATTATGCTTTGAAAGCATGGATATTTTTTGCACAGACCCCTTTTTTATCCCAATTATTCCATTTGGTTATGCTGTACTTCTGTTTGGGAAGCTATATACCTCACTTCTCTATGCTTCCATTCCACCTACTCAAGCAGTCAAGGTGGGGAAGTGCGGCTTTCTTACATCACTTGAGCAAGTTGGTACCTTTAATTTAATCTGATAGGTGCTATGTAATTCATGTGATGGAAATGTGTAGCTGCTACGTACATCATATGAGCATTTTTTTTTTTTTCCCACTCTCATCTTAATTGTCAGGACTAACTTGCCTATCCCCCGGACTCCTGTGCTCCTCATGGGGCAACGTAGGATTGGATGATGGATGGAAGGATGGATTTTTTTCATGGGTGCATTCCTAATGCCATTTCAGATCTCAACTGAGCTATTTCTGTAACCACCCGCGCATCCTCAGTATCTCTGTATTCATTTTGTTTCGTTTCATTTTTGAAGGCTCCAACATGTTTGCATCATCGGCCTTGGTCACCTAATGGCGGCTCTCCATGCTACTCGATCTTTGGCAGCCTCCCTGTTCAGTCCCTTATTCCTGAGGTCACACTTAATGACCTCGTCCCATGTCTTTCTCGGTCTACCCCTCCCAACCCCTCCCTCATTATTAACACTTCTCACCCTCTTCACCCAATTATCATCCCCCAGCCTCTCCATATGTCCAAACCACCTCAGCCTACCTCTCCTCATCAACATCAATACACTCCAGTACCATCCTACCTTTCAACTCTTCCATCGTAAACCCAGCCTTGCACGCAGTGACGCACTGCACATCCACCTAATCATTGTCATTTCTGTACGTTTAAGCCTACAAATATCCTCTTATTTTACTGCCCAGGTCTCACTACCATACAGCATCACACTCCTAACACATGCATACAAAGACCCCTTAGCATGTAAGGAGAGTCCTCTCAATGTCAGGAGAGGCAACAGCTCTCTGACCTTCTTCCAACCACTTCTCACCCTAACAACCGAGCTAGCTAAGCCCCACCTCCGGCACATAACATGTCTCCCAAATAACAAAACTCTTCCACACACTCAAGAGACTCACCAGCAAGTTCAATCATTTCATGCCTAACAATCTCCACCTGCTCTCCCCGACACGCTGCACACATAAAATCATCATTATCTCGCAGTCTGCCTCTAATACCACTACATCTCTTGTGCACCCATTTATCACAAACACTGCACAAGATGGAATTACTTCCCACACCTTTGTGGCAAACTGCACATGGCCACTCTCCCTCTCCTCTGATTGTACTGCCACCAACCCTAGATATCATCACTTTTGTTTTATCTGCATTTACCCTTAAGCCCTTGTGCCCCATACCATCTCTCCACTTCTTAAATCTTTCCTCCGTCTCTTTTCATTCTCTTCAATCAACACCAAATCATCAGCATACAGCATCTCCCATGGGAGTCCATCTCATGTCATGTAAGAGGGCTTCAAGTACCATGATAAACAACAAGGGACTCAAAACTGACCCCTGATGCACACCAACATTCATGGAAAACTCATCACTCAAAACTCCATTCACTCTTACCTGGATGTGAGCACCCACGTATATGGCCATAACCATCCTAACCAGCCACTCTTCCAACCCTAGCTTTCTAATATGGAAAGGAGAGGTCAGATGTGCAGCTTCATTACTTCACTATGGCTGAACTAAGGTAAATGGTGAACTCATATGTTTTTGCTGTATTTTTTCCATGTGCTCTTTTCTCTTCATATGAGAATGAAAAAAAAAAAAGTGGTAGGTGGGAGATCTCACCATCCACTCACTCGATGTAGTGCTGCTCTTGGTTGCCTGTCCTTTCCTCCCTTCCTTCCTTCTTTCTGTACTTCCTCTTCTGTCTATCTTTCTCTCATTCTTTCCTCTTCCTTTTGTCATCAGTGACCCTACACTGAGTGACAAGCCAAATTGTTTCCTGTACACCAGGAGTCCATCTACTACATTGGGTGGTAACAAAGTAACCAGATTTTGGCACCTGGTGGCTTAGTGGGTAATTAAGGTACTCCAGTTGGATTGAGCCGGTGGAAGTTTATATCCTAGGGGTGGTTGGGGTTTATTGCTCACGTAATGTCATGCCAGTCAGGGATGAATGAGGCTGGTCACCCTCATCTTAAATGCTAGGACCAACTTGCCTAGCCCCCTGCTCCTACAGTCCTCATGGGACAATACTGGATTAGATGATGAATTAATGAATGAATGAAAAATTATCTTTGAGATTTTTTTTTTTTCCGCATGGGGAGGGGTAGACCAGGAAACTTAATGCAGCAGTTGTTGGGTTAAAACTATGTCCTCACATTCTCCCCTTATCCTTTGTGATATATTCTTCTCTGTCAGTGTTCTCTATACTGTGTGTACACATATACATCATATCTCCTTATTCTCTTCTTTCCTGTATTGTAGTCAGTTTCAACCTTTCCAATCTCTCATATCGCAAATCCCATAAGCTTGGTTCCAATTTGGTAGCCGTTCTTTGCACCTTCTTTAATTTTTGTACATGGTTTATTAAGTGGGAAGAAGCATATTCCAATGTTGGCCTTACCATTGTCATTATCAGTTAACCTAGCATTTCCTCACTTATATAATTAAATGCTGTTCATATGTTCATCATTCCATCCATCCATCATCCAGTCCTAAGTTACCCCATGAGGAGCGTAGGAGCCTCGGGGCTAGCCGGGTTGGTCCTGACATTTAAGATGAGAGTGACCAGTCTCACTCATCCCTGAGTGGCATTACATGACAATAAAACCCCAACCATCCCTTGAATATAAACCTACAGAGGCTCAATCCGATTGAAGCACCTTAATTACCCGCTAAACCACCAGGTGCCACAATTTGGTTATATGGTTACAACCCAGCTTGGTAAATGATATCCTGGTGTATAGGAAACCATTTGGCTTGTCATTCAGTGTAGAGTCACCCATTGGCAGAAAGAAGAGGAAATATGAAGGAAAGAAAGACAGAAGAGGGAGTGTAAAGTCACCCATAGGCAGAAAGAAGAGGAAATATGAAGGAAAGAAAGACAGAAGAGGGAGTGTAAAGTCACCCATAGGCACAAAGAAGAGGAAATGTGAAGGAAAGAAAGACATAAGAGGGAGTGTAAAGTCACACGCAGGCAGAAACGAAGAGGAAAGAATGAAAGAAAGAAAGACAGAAGAGGAAGGAAGGAAGACAGGAAAGGGCAGACACCCAAAGCAGCACTACCTTGAGGGAGTGGATGGTGGGTGCCCCCACTTACCACATTCTTATATTCATCATTAGATTATATAGTCCACTAGTTTTCTTATTTATGTGCTTCTCTGGCAATAATCCTTGATGTATTATTACACCCAGATATTTCCCCTGAGTAGCTATGTTAATATCTTAATATCTTCACTTCCCATTTTGTAATCCCAGTTTGATGTTCTCTTATTTATGCCATCTCTTTTACATTACACATACTAGTGTTAAAATCAGTCTTTGATAACTGACTCCATTTATGTAGTTGATCTACATTTTCCTTCCGTTCTCTATAACTATTTTCATTTACAATTTTCTTTATGAAATTTGCATCATCAGCAAATCTGTTCATATATGATTGAACTATCTGTCCACCTATCTGTCTATTGCCAGATGCCTCAATCTTGTAAGGGGTGGCCACAAAAAAAATCACCTCCATGTCACCCTGTCCAACACTATTTCACTGCCCTGCTCCCAGCTCACACCTCCCTCTCTTATATACCTCTCCACTCCATCCCTCCATCTCATCCTCGGCCACCCCCTCCTCCCCTCCCCTCCACTACATTCGCATACACTCTCCTCGTCAGTCTGCCACCTTCCATCCTCTCCACATGACCAAACCACCTCAATGTGTTTCTCCAAATGCTTTTTAGCACATCCACACCACAGCTCTCATTCACTTCCTCAGTTTAGTCTGTCTGTCCACATAACATGCTCCTCTTAAATAACTCATTTCCACTGCTGTCACTCTTGTGTCCTTCCAACAAGGTCCAGGCTTCACTTCCATATGCTAGAGTAGGTATCACAATACTGTAATGCTGTGACTTTTTTTCTTCCATGCTCACTTTCCCATTCCTTATCACTGCTTTCAAAGAACCAGCAGCCTTTCTTCCCTGTTGTACCCTTTCAAGCACTTCACCCTCTAAACTTCCATCCTTACTCATCACACAACCCAAGTACTTAAACACACTCACATTTTCCATTTCCCCCTCATCCAACCTCACTTGCATTCACTGACTTCACTTCTCTCGAAGACCATAATTTTACTCTTCCCTACATTCATCTTTAGGTTCCGTTTCTTACACACTCTCCCAAACTCATCCACCAAGCCTTGCAGCTCCCCTTCGTCTTCACTTAACAAAACAATCCTATGCATTCATATGCAGATGACTCAACACTTCATAGTTCATTCACACTCAAGACACCCATTTTCAAAGTCTAATATCTCTAATTCTCAACTCAGTACAGCCATCTCCATAAATCAAGACTTATCCACGATCAGTGAATGGAGACAGAACAACCTTGTCTCATTTAATGCTAGTAAAACCAAATATATACATTTTACTAATAGATAGATATTGCGAGATTCATATACAGTATTACCTTCACTGCTATTAATATTCCCATCTCCAAAAGTATTGAAATTCTCTGTATCTCACTTAAGTGAACAATGCCCTCAGCTGGACCTCTCATGTCAGATCACTTGCTAAAGTTGCCTCAAAGAAACTTGGATTATTGTACAGAGTCCATAACTTCTTCACTGATGAGCAGTTAGCTATAATTTATAAGAGTCATGTGCACTCCCAGCTTGAATATTGCTCACCCTTGTGGAATGAATGTCGAGAGGTTGCATTAAAACAACTAGACAAAATTCAGAATAAAGCTGCTGGAATTATTAATAGCCCTGCTATTTTAAATAAACTACCTCCCCTACAAGTAAGAAGGAATGTTGCCTCCCTTGCATTATTTTACAGATATTTTTATGGCAAATGCTCAGACGAAGTGCATCCATTGTGCCACCTCTCTGTGCCTTCCCTCATGCTACACAGGCATCTGGTAGCACTCATGACTGGAATGTCATATAGCCATATTGCAGAACTTCTGCCTATCAGAATTCTTTTATTCCCCTGAATTGCATCTCTCTGGAACTCGCTTCCCCAGAGTTGTTTCCCTCCGAATTTCAACCTACAGTTGTTCAAGTCCAACTGTTACAGATATTTTATGAATCGAGGACACCATTAATCTGGTGTATTTTTTTTTTATCCATTTGTTTTTCCTTCCTCTCTTCTGTTATTAAAAAAGAAAAAATGCCCCTTTGTTTTTTGTTTACCACACACTTTTTTCTCTTTGTACAGGGGAATAATTATACTGTACCTGACTTCCAGTCCTCTGGGACTACACCTTCCTCCCAGGCCAATCTGCACATCTTCCATATCCATTCTGCTACTATCTCTCTCCGATGCTTCAGCATTTCACCACACACTTCATCAGTGCCTGGGGCTTTCCCCATTTTGACTTTCTTCATTACTTCCACTACTTGCAGCCTACTGATTTCTTCCTTTCTTTTCACCTTCCTCCTTTTCTCAGCCATTCCCCAACCACTAATACTCGCATTACTGTCATTTTCCATGTTCAACAGTTCCCTGAAATGTTCTCCCCACCTGCTCACTTTTTCTCCCTGCTCCACTATCAATCTGCCATTTTTATCATTCCCTCCCCGACTTACTTCTTTATCACCCTGTTTAACTCTCTTTACCTCTTTCCAAAATGTTTTCTTACATTCCCTCCACTTTACACTCAGATTCCTTCCAAATTCCTCAATCACTCTCTCTTTACTCTCTCTTACAAATCTCTTCACTTCTCTCTTCCTCTCTGCATATGACCCTGTCTTCTATCTCTCAACTTCCTCCAAGCTCCTGTTTCTCATTCACTCACTATATGATTTCTTCTTTTACACCACAGCCTGTCTCACCTCTTCATTCCATCATGCTGTTCCTTGCACTCCCTTTCGTCTTCTCTTCATCCCACACGCCATTTCACATACTGCACAGATTTCTTCTGTGAATATTTTGTACATACCTTGCACATCACCCATCTGCTCCAGATCATATTTACCCAGACACTTCTCCACTTCTCTCTTATATTCTGCCTTTTTTCCATCCTCTTGCACCCTTTTTACCCTCCTTATGTGGACTACTTCCTCCTGTCCTTCCCTTCTATCCTCCATTTCATTTGAACCTTGACTTTGATGGTGGTCAGAAAGTCCACACCCCTAACCTCTGTGTGCTTCTGCAATCTTTACACACCTTGTCATTTATCATCCACACAAACACATAATTAATCATTGCCGTCCATTCATTCAGTTCACCACCCACCCTTCTCGTCGCTCGCCACATGTACCTGTGGATCATTTTGTGTCTAAAGAGGGTATTGGCTATTACCAACCCCCTCCCTACACAAATGTCTACTAGAGCACTGCCTTTCTCATCCACTTATGCAGGCACACGTCACTCTTCAACTACTCCATCCACCTTCACATTCCCTACATTTCCATTCATATCTCCAATCAAAATCACTCTCTCATTCCTCAATCGCCATATAATTTACTTATATGAGGAACATAATGGGGGGTAGAACTGCTCCATGGGGCACTATCATTTCCTTCCATGTTGAAAACTTGTCTAATCATAGTTCTCATTTCTTTGCTGGTGAGGTAACTCCTCCTTCATTTCAATAAAACACTGTCTCTATCACCATTCTTTTTAAATTTCCAAATCAACTTCTCATGTCGTAGGTACTCAATGAAATGCTTTCTGAAATCCAAATCAATACAATCCACCCACCCATCTCTTTCCTGTAACATATTAGTAAATTTGTCATAAAAACTCAACAAGTTTGTGATACATGAAGTACTTTCTCTGAAACAAAATTGCCTTGAGGTTACCATCTTATTTTTCTCTAAATGAGCAACCCTTCTCTTCCGTATGAATTTTTTTCACACAGTTTATATACAATACGTGTAAGAGACACTTATATATAGTTTAATGGGTCTTTCCTGTTGCCACTTTTATATGTATTGGTAATATACTTGCTTCTTTCCAATCACTTGGCAAGTCTCCCTCCATTAGAGAACAATTTATATCTCATATTGATTTAACTCACACTTCAGTACATTCCTTGATTACTCAACAAAAAATGTTGTCAGGTCCTGTGGCTTTGATTACATCTACATTTTTCATAAACTCCAAAGGTTCATCAAGTTCAAATTTAGCCTCATTTATTTACCATATCCTCTTGATTTGTTTCCAGTTTCTGGAAATCCTCTTCCTTTACAAATACTGCCTGAAATTTCTTGTTCATAATCTCACACTCATGATACGCCACGCTATCGAGATTGATGTGCAGTGGTGACCACGAATCCACTACGTTCATTTAGCAGCGGTAAACAAAGCCGATTAACATCTCAATCAAAGCAATCAAACAAACATGACGTCTCGCTCCTAACCACCTCAACTCCACAATTTACGAGAAACAATAGCAGCGATAAATTCCGTCTGTCAACAACTCTACAAGCCCACAAGTTAATCACAACGACTAAGGAAAATCAAGTACTATAAATTGAGAAGAAAATAAGCAAACAAAGAGGTGAGAAACTATAAACAACACAAAGAAGAGTGACGAGGGAGGACCTGCGCTAGCAGTCTGACCCAGCATGATGAGCTAAGACCCTGCTGACTCTCCCATACCTCCACCACCCTCCATCACAATCCCCACCTTCTCCACCTTCAACACCACCACGATCTCCACCTTCTCCACCACGATCAAGTAACCACAAGCGAGTATATAGTAAAGAAGAACGAGTTACGAGTGAAAAAAAAAATGAAGAGAAAGAAGAAACAACAAAACTGAGTTAAGTGTCACCTGAGTAAAGCACAACACAGCTGAAATTCCCCCACCTACTCCACCACGACCCCTACCACCATCATCTCCACCACCAGGAAGAGGCGAGCGAGCGTCTGCCTACCCCAGTGATGACAACGATGCTGACGTGTTGATCTTCAACGACAACACCTCCCTCACCACAACTTATACCAGGACCCTGACCTACCCTATCAGCATGCTGCAGCCATCATCTCTATCATCAGCAGCAGCACCCTAGCCAGTATTCCCACAGCACATTTATTATCAGTGATTTGAACATTTCCTCTATTAGTTTAACAGTACTACTTCATTACACAGTGATAGACAATTATAAATCCTTACATCAACATAGAATACAAACATATGAATATCTAGTGAGATCAGAGAATCAGAATATAAGCACACATGTATGCTTCATATTACAGTGACAAGAAAAATCAAGTGAAAATGCGTAACACAAATGGAGCTAGCAATAGTGTGCTATACTCAGCCACACATATTAGTACTTTCCACCTATACCTCAGGATGAATTTAAAAATCAGCAAACATACTAAGTTGACTTCACAACCTTTGGAAGACTCTAGTGTCAAGTGATGTGCGGTACAAAGGAAACTTAGTGAATACCGTACATATTGTAAATATTAGTTACCTATCTATCTATCTATCTATTGCCAGACGCCATAATCCCGTAAGGGGTGGCCATTTGACTCTGAGTTATTTGTTTTACAGGGAGGGGCACTAACCCTCCACCAACCCACTTGTTGACACGTAGGGAACACGTATGGTTTGGTTATATGGTTACCACCCATCGTTGTAAATGGTTTCTTGGTTTACAGGAAACCATTTGGCTTGTCACTCAATGTAAAGCCACCTGTAAAGGAAAGAAAAGCAATAGAAGTGACAGGAAAGATGGGAGAAATAAGAAGAGAGGAGGGCAGGCTCAGAAAGACACCTATGGTGTCTCACTAGGCTAAACACCTGTGGTGTCTCACTAGGCCAATACACCCATGATGTCTCAATTAATATAGCCATGGTGTCTCAGATAATATACCCATGGTGTCTCAGATAATATACCCATGGTGTCTCAAATAATATACCCATGGTGTCTCAAATAATAAACCCATGGTGTCTCAAATAATATACCCATGGTGTCTCAAATAATAAATCTGTGCTGTATCAGTTAATATACCCATGGTGTCTCAGATAATAAACCCATAGTGTATCAGATAATATATCCATGGTGTCCCAAATAAACTGTGCAACATAATTGTGCCAATACACCCATGGTGTCTCAAATAAACTGTGCAACATAATTAAGCCAATACACCCATGGTGTCTCAATTAAACTGTGCAACATAATTAAGCCAATACACCCATGGTGTCTTAAATAAACTGTGCAACATAATTAAGCCAATACACCCATGGTGTCTCAAATAAACTGTGCAACATAATTAAGCCAATACACCCATGGTGTCTCAAGTAAACTGTGCAACATAATTAAGCCAATACACCCTTGGTGTCTCAAATAAACTAGTTCATCAGATATGGCTGATTCATGATATGATTGTACTGCAATTACAGTAGGCGCGGAAAGTATTGACGCTTTTTGCCGACGTCATTCTTTTTCGCGTTAAGTGAAGTAGGGTCAATACTACCCTCCCCTGTGATGCGAAATGAGCTGACGCTTTTTCAACGGGAGCTGGCAACCCTGCTTGATAGGTTTGGCACCACAGGAGCAGGCTCAGTAATGTTTGGGCAGCCACAGGAGGAGGATTGTCTCTGTGTGTGATGCACCACGAGGGCATGTTTTGACTCAAATAACACAGTTATTTGGTTACCTACCACATTCTTATCATGCCTAAAGTAACCACAAGCAAGGACAAACGTGTGGAAGTGATTACTTTATACAAAGCTGTCCACAAACTCCCATTTATTGCAAATCAGATGGTGTTAGACTGAGGACAGTGCAGAGACTGGTGAAGCGGTTCAAGGGCAGTGGGGAGGCCATTCCTCCCACTCCACTTCCCAAGCATGGGAGACCTCGTAAGACAACCTTCAGGACCTGTCAGCTGATCTCAAGGCAAGTTAGCAAGGATCCAAGGCTAACAGTACGGGATTTAAAAGAAAAGAACCCACAGTTGCTGGCAGATGTGTCTGTCAGAAGTGTGCAGCAACTGTTGCATGACGATCTGGGCTACAGGAGTTTTTGTGCTCGTAAAAAACCACTGCTAACTGCACTTCAGAAGAAAAAGAGAGTAAATTTTTGTAAGAAATATCTTGCCTGGAGTGAGGAGCAATGGAAAACTGTGCTTTGGAGTGATGAGTCAACATTTACTGTCACTGGTACCCCTTCATCACGAGTGTACTGCAAACCAGGCAGTGACCCCCTGGATCCTAAGTACACTTCCAAGTTTGTTAAATACCCAGCCTCACTCATGGCTTGGGGCTGCTTTACATATTATGTTGTTGGTAGGTTGGTAATTCTACCTGAAAATGAAAAAGTGAACCAGAACAATTATTTGGAGCTATTATGTGATGTTTTAAGTGACTCTTTTGATAAAACCAAACCAAGGCAAGAGTATTTATGCAAGATTCTGCCCCTGCACATGTTGCAAAGTCAGTGAAACAGTGGCTAACATACTGTGAGGTTCCCTTTATTCGAGATTGGCCTGGAAACAGCCCAGATATCAATCCCATTGAGAATTTATGGGCGCACATGAAGCGGCACATCATCTTTGCCTAAACTTGAGGCTGCAGTCAAGCAGCTATGGAGCAGTTTTAGTCCGTCTGTTCTGCAAAACTACGCCATCAGTCTCCCCAGACGCCTTAAGAAGATAATAAAGGTGAAGGGGAATGCCAGTAAATACTAAATTCAATGGTGAGTGTTAATTTATTTGTTTCTCCTTGCTAACCACAAGAATGTTTTCTTTTTTTAAGATGGCGTCAACACTTTCCGCGCCTACTGTATTTTATAAATTATATACATATATATCAGTTATATAGCTACAATGACCACATTTGTGATTCCTGCAATTGTGTTATAGTTCCTACAATTATTTAACTACAAACGCTTCCATTACTGCGATTATGTTACAGGTGCTACAATTATGTAACTACAAATGATCGCATTACTGCAAATATGTCACAGTTGCTAAAATTATGTAGCTACAAACTATAGCATTACTGCAGTTATGTTTCAGTTGCCACATTATGGACAGCACAATTATGTAACAGTTGCATTAACAAAATGTAACTACAATTCTATGGCCAGCACAATTATGTAACAGTTTCATTAAGAAGATGTAGCCTAACAATAATTTTATGGTAAACACATTTATGTAACAGGTGCATTAACACAGTGTTATGTTAGGTACACTTGAGTAACAGTTGCATTAAAATGATGTAACTACAATTGCATTACACAGTGTAACTGCAATTATGATACAATATTCATACAATTATGTAACTTTTACAATATTATGTACATCGCTTAATTAGCGTACAAGGTAATTGTAATGTAATATGTATTAATATATTAATGACTAGTGGTAGGTGGTGGCGACCATCATCCACTCACTTGATGTAGTGCTGCCTACTTCTTCCTTAGCCTTTATCATTCTCTTTCTGAGCCTGCCCTCCTCTATTCCTATTTCTCCCATCTTTCCTGTCACTTCTTATTGCTTTTCTTTCCTTTACAGGTGGCTTTACATTGAGTGACAAGCCAAATGGTTTCCTGTAAACCAAGAAATCATTTACAACGCTGGGTGGTAACCATATAACCAAACCATACGTGCTTCCTACATGTCAACAAGTGAGTCGGTGGAGGGTTAATGCCCCTCCCCGTAAAACAAATAACTCAGAGTCAAATGGCCACCCCTTACGGGATTATGGCGTCTGGCAATAGATAGATAGATAGATATTAATGACAGCATTTCCTGTCATTGGTACGACAGTGGGCGTGACTGAGCGATATGTAGATATTATATAGGCATTAGTATATATCTTATGAACACAATGTACAGGATGTAGTGTTTGATGGTAATGTTCACAGTTTCTCACTAGGAATGTCACTTCACAGTAAGTAGTGTCTGATTTCACATGATATCTGTACACAGTCTGTTGCCCCAGACTATCAAGAATCCTTAACATATGATTTTTCTCAAAATATCCTCGTAGTCCAAACAACCAAGAAATTCATGACGTATTCAAACACGTGGAAGTCCACAGGAGATCTATCAGACTCTACTATCTTATCAGACATCCTCTCCCACCTGTGTATAATAGCAGAGAGAAGCCCATCACATCAGAAGGGGGTAGAGAATGCCCGGGAGCACACTTAGGGCAAAGTAAGGTGAAGGGGGGAGAGAATGCCTGAGAGCACAATTAGGGCAGAGCAAGGAGAAAGGGGTTAGATAATGCCCAAGAGCACAATTAGGGCAGAGTGAGGAGAAAGGGGAGACTGGCCATCACGCTAAGCTCGTTTGTAAATCACTATCAAGATAACTGTACAATAAAACTCAGTAACCCAAGAGCGCTGTAACTCACCTCGTTGATAATGTCTTACGACTTATTTCTGGTTGTATTAAATAATCCATAATCGACTTATCTACATGTACCTCTGACCACGCTATCGAAATTGGTGGCAGCAGTAACCCAAGAGTGCTGTAACTCACCTTGTTGATAATACGTCTCACAGCTTATTTCTGGTTGTATTAAATTATCCATAACTGACTTCACTACAAGTACCTCCGACCACGCTATCGAGATTGGCGCCATCTGTAAACAACGGTAAACAGTGCATACAACTACACTATCAAAATTAGTGTGCAGCGGTAACATCGAACCCACCTACGATAAACTACAATAAATTACTGCAATAAACCACGTCATCAAGATCGCTGACAGCGGTGAACCATGATACACTATGCTATCGAGAACACTGGTTCTCTTCTCTTTCATATTCTTCATTATCATATTTTACTCTTACAATTCTATCTTTAATATTCATTTTACTGTTTATGTGCCTGTAAAACAATTTTGGATCACTTCCACACTTATCTGCTATATTCTTTTTATGTTTAGCTGCCTCTTCTCTTGTAATCTTTGCATAACATCTCTAAAATTTTTGTATCTCTCCCATGCTGCTTTTCTCTTGATTTTTCTTACCATATTCTGAGCTTTGTTTCTCTTTCCCATTGCTGCTCTACATCTGTCTTTAAATCATTCCTTTTCCTTCTTGAATTTAGCTCCATATTTGGGAATACTTATGAACACCCTCAATGTATGCTTCCTTAAATTGAAAGTATTTATTTTCCACTTCCTTTGCTTCATTAAACTCTCTCCAGTCATATTCTCTGAAATATTTTCTCAGAGCACTGAAATCAGCTTTGCTGTAAATCATTATTAAAATTCCTTTCCCAGCTATTCCTTCTCTATCTCTTCTCCATATATTATATCCACTCTAACCCATTACCTCTACTTTCTTGTCATTTTTGAAACTTTGTCTCACTTAAACAAATTACTTCAGGTTTTTCTTTTTTTAATGTAATAATCTTACTCTGTTTTTTAAACTAGTACATTTGTACTGTCTATTCTGTCATAAGCTTTCTCCAAGTCCATGAAGGCAGCATACATTCTTTCCCTTCTCTAGGTACTTCTCCACTAAACATCTTAGAACAAATATCTGATCTACACACCCTTTTCCCTTCCTAAATCCCGCTTGTTCTTCTCCAACTCACTCCTCTGTTATATGCCTAACCCTGTCAATGAGAATTCTGCCATATATCTTTCCAGTCACACTAAGAAGGCAAATACCCCCATGGAGTGGAGGGGAAATTGTTGAGTGCTGTGAAGAGTATGTACGAAGGAGCTAGGGCTACTGTGCAAGTGGATGGTGAGCTGAGTGAGTTCTTTGATCTGAATGTGGGACTGAAATAGGGTTGTGTGATGTCTCCATGGCTGTTTAATATATACATGGATGGGGTTGTAAAGGAGGTGCAAGGTAGGGCAGTGGATGTGGAAGTGGCTCTAATGAATGAGGGTGAGATGTGGAAGATTCCAGTGTTGTTGTTTGCTGATGATACGGTATTGTTGAGTGAAGATGAATGGGAGTTGCAAGGTTTGGTGAATTAATTTGGGACAGTGTGTAAGAAGAGGAATCTGAAAGTCAATGTAAACAAGAGTAAAGTTATGGTGTTTGAGAGGAATGAAGTTACAGAATGCACAGTGAGGTTGGATGGTGAGGATATGGAGAATGTGAGTGCATTCAAGTACTTGGGTAGTGTGATGAGTAAGGATGTTAGTTTTGGGGATGAAATACTTGAAAGGGTACAGCAGGGAAGGAAGGTTGGTGGTTCACTGAAAGCGGTGATGAGAAATAGGGAGGTGAGTATGGAAGTCAGGAAGTCACTGCATGATAGTATTGTGATCCCTACCCTGACGTATGGAAGTGAGGCATGGACCTTGCTAGAGGGTAACAAGTCAAAAGTGGGAGCAGTGGAAATGAGTTACTAGAGGAGCATGTGGAGTGACATGGAGGGACAGGTTGATGAATGAAGAAGTGGAGGAACGTTGTGGGGTGGATGTGGATGTGGTTGAGAAGATTAGGAGAAGTACATTGAGGTGGTTTGGACATGTGGAGAGAATGGAGAATGAAAGACTGGCTAAGAGGATGTATGCAGGTGGGGTGGAGGGAGGGTGAGGGAGGAGAAGACCGAGGATGAGGTGGAGGGATGGAGTTGATAGGTATATAAGGGAGGGGGGAGTGAGCTGGGGGGAGGGTAGGCAAATGGTGGGTGACAGAGAGACTTGGAGGCGTTTTGTCTGCGGCCACCCTTTGCGGGATTAGGGCATCGGGCTATAGTCAGATAGATAGACATTTGTACTGTATTACTGTGCATTATTTTTTATTGTACTCTTCTCCTTGTCTGTTACTTTACCATGTGTAACATCTCTTACTTTGTGATTTTTATTTACTTTCTTTCCATCTTCTCTTTTATATATCATATCACCATTTTCATGTTCAGTACTCTCCAAAAATTGCATTTGGTTTTTCATCTGTTCTCCCACATTTTTTCTTTTTTTTTCTCCCTTTGCTTCTGATATTAAATTTCACATTCTCTCTTTCTTCCTGATTCAAGTCCCATTGTATCTCTCACTCTCCTTCAACCTCCATGTGGATTTCAGCACTTTTTCTCCCACCCTTACTAATTTGAACTGAATTTGGACTGGTCTTGCCCCATCCTTTCGATATTGTCCCAGCCTCCACACTCCCTCAATATCTTCCTCCCATCCTTTCTTTTCCTTTGTCTCTTTTCTCTCAACTTTATTTCTAATTTCATCTTTGGGGGAGAGAGTGGCTGAAATGGTAGAGAAGCGACCTGCAGTCCTAATGGACCCAGGTTTGAATCCTGGTTTTGGGCAGGAAACAATTTAAGGATTTAAATTTCATAAAAAGCAGACTACTGCTGTGCCAGAAGACCCACCAACATGTTGTAAAAATACCCCCCCCCTCCCCCCATACCAGCACACTAGTCCTGTATGAGACAGCCCTGGCATGTATTCAGTATGGATGGTGGGTGTTAGCACCAAAGTGGTGATATGTGGAGGTGTGTGGTATGTAAGAGGACTACTGGGCCATCAGGATAGGCTTTGAAGTCATTGACCAGAGTTGAACACATTTTAAAAATAAATGAAAAAATTAATCTCCAAACACTGTCACACATTTTTTCCAGTCTACTGTCTTTCTCAGTATGTTCTCCCTCTTTCTTATGATGTCTAATACGTCTGCTTAAAAATTTACTTTTTCTTCCTTTTTTTCTTTCTCCATTCTCTCCTTAGTTGTCTTATATTCATCCATTATATCATTTAATGCAGTTTTTTTAGTTATTTCATCAATCTGCCATGCATTCAGCATATTTTTCATTTCTATTTCCACCTTCTCTGTTTTCACATGATTTTCCTTTATACTTCTCTCAGTGTTTCATTCTCTTCCTTTAATTTCTCAACCCTTTACTGTCAGGGATGCTTGTAAAAAGCTGCTGTGGTGTGTGACCTTAACTGAAGTGCTCTGCGAAGTCACTTAGAGATGTTTTACTACTACCGCTCGTAGCAAAGTTACTTTTCATCGTAGAGAGCTGTTTGGTCTCATTTTAAAGTTTAGTATAGTACAGTAATTGTACTTTATCATACTATGTTTGAGAAAGCAATATGCACAAAGTAAAGTGCAAAAAAAGCAAGTGGAATTTAGCTGAGATGAAAAAATTTTACACTCTTAAAAAATTCAAGATACAGTTATATTTTATGCTTCATAATGTAGCAGAATAAATTTCCTTCCTAGTGATGGATCATCATCAGTCATCATCATCTGGACCTCATTTTTCTCCCTAGGGCAGGGAGAGGAGTAGCAACATCCAGACAGTCTAAGTTTGTCCAGTTCAGTGGGCTACACTTCCATTCACTCATCAGTCAAGCCCCCAGAATCCTGGCTCTATCTGATAAGCCAAAAACATTTACCACATTCTGTAGCCTCACATAAGTGTAACCCATAGAGTCAGGTGATGTATAATTTATTGTATTTGGAGCAATAATACCACAGAAAAATGAAAATGAACATATTTCTTCGGATGACGGTCAAAGGCTTCATCCAAGTGTCTGAGCCTCAGAAGCTGATGATGGCCAAAGCCATCATCGGTTCGTGAAAGGGTTAATTTGACTTTCCACCTTTGTGTTATATTCTGCCAATTCTTGTCAGCCTGCTTCTTTCCCTCATCCATTTTATTCCTCTCAGCTAGTCTGTTCTCCAAAGCATTCAGCTATGTGTGTGTGTGTGTGTATTTACCTATTTGTATTTACCTATTTGTAGTATACAGGAATTGAGCTAAGCTCGTGTTGTCCCGTCTCCATATCTACATTCATCTAATCTAGTTTTAAATACATGATTGTTTTTCGCCTGCACCACCTCTTCGTCTAAGTCATTCCAAATACTTATGCTTCTATTCGGGAAACTGAACTTTTTGAGATCATTAAGACATCTACTTTTCCTCAACTTGAAGCCATGACCTCTTGTTCTTCCATCATCCAACACAAAAAGATCCTCTCTATCCACCCTTTCCAATTCTCTTACATTTCTAAATATCGTGATCAAGTCACCTCTTTCCCTTCTCTCGCGCAATGTTGGTAACTTCAGTTTTTCTAGTCTCTCCTCGTAGGTGAGTTCCCTTAAACACGGTATCATCTTCGTTGCCATCCGTTGGACCCTTTCTAGTTTATCAATATGCTTCTTCAAATGAGGTGACCATACCACCGCCACATACTCTAGTCTTGGTCTTATCATGGTCACTATCAACTCCCTCAACATTTCCTCATCCATATAATTAAAAGCCACTCTCATGTTGGTCAGTAATCCATAAGTTCCCCCAATAATTTTGTTTATATGCTTTTCTGGTGACAAGTCATCCCGAATAATCACTCCCAAATCTTTCTCATCCTTTCTTTTACTAATCATCTCATTGCCCATTTTATATGTCCAGTGTGGTCTTCTTTCACTTATACCCATTTCTAATACATGACACTTCTTGGCATTAAAGTCCATTTTCCAAGTCTGGCTCCAGCTGTGTATTTTGTCCAAGTCCTCTTGCAGTTCTTTACAACTATCAATACATTTAATATGTTTCATAATTTTAGCATCATCTGCAAACATACTCATGTAACTATTCAAACCCTCTGGCAAATCATTTACATATATCAGAAACATTACTGGGGCCAAGACAGAGCCCTGGGGTACTCCACTAGTCACATTTCTCCATTGTGATACATTGTCTCTTATTACTGTTCTCATCTGCTTTCCTATCAAATAATCTCCCATCCACTTTAATAGTTTCCCATGCACCCCTCCAAATGTCCTCAACTTCCACAACAGTCTCTTATAGGGTACCCTGTCAAATGCTTTCTTAAGATCCAGATAGACACAGTCTGCCCATCCCTCTCTCTCCTGTACGACATCTGTTACCCTACTGTAGAAACTTAGTAGGTTAGTAATACATGATCTTCCTTCCCTAAATCCAAACTGTCTTGGTGTTATCACTTCATTTTCTTCTAAATACTTTATCCATCTTTTTCTAATAACTTTCTCACAGATTTTACAAACAATACTAGTAAGTGACACAGGTCTATAATTAAGTGGATCCTCCCTATCTCCTCCCTTAAAGATTGGCACAGTACTTGCTCTTTTCCAATTTTTAGGTAACTGTCCATTTTCAAGCGAGGTTTTGATAATGACATAAACTGGCCACACTAACTGGTCGGCACATTCCTTCAGGATCCATCCAGCCACACCATCTGGTCCCATTGCTTTTCTCACATCCAAATCCTTCATCAGCTGTAGCACCTCATCCATGTCAACTGTAATTTCGGTCATTCTCCTCAGCCTGGGTTCCATTTCAGGCTCCCTAAATTCGTCTTCCAATACATAAACTGACTGTAGCTTGTTGTTCATTATTTCACACAAGTCTTCCTCTCTTTCGTAGTCGTATTATACTGTCCTTAACTTTCATTTTGCCATTTACAAACCTATAAAATAGTTTCGGCTCTTTTTTACAGTTAGATACAATATCTTTTTTGTATTTCCTTTCCTCTTCTCTCCGTATCCTTACATATTCAATTCTAACCTGCTTGTACTCCTCCCAGGCCCTTTCACTATACCTTCTTCTCACTTTCTTCCATGCTTTTTTTCTTGCCTCTTGTGCCATCGTACATCTGTTGTTAAACCATTCTTTCTTCCTTTCCATAGCTGCAGAAAATTTTGGGACATACTTAGTAACTCCTGTTTTATATACTTCTATCAAAAACTCATATTTCTCATCAACATTTGTGATCATATTCATTTTACTCCATTCTACATTTTGGAAAAAATTTCTCAGGGAAGCAAAGTCTGCCTTCCCATAATTGTATCTATTTTCTCTGTGTTTTTCATCTCTTTCTCCTTCCCTCACTCCTACCACGTCCATCTCAATTGCCAGATGATCACTTTTACCAAAGGGGCAATGGTAGGTTATGTTCCTCACATCATTTGGGTCCTTTGTGAATAGTAGGTCAAGCCTGGATGGTTCATCAACACCCCTAATTCTTGTGTTTTCTTTGATCAACTGGGTTAACATGTTTTCCATCATCAATTCCATTAATTTATTTCCCCATGATTCTTCATTGTTCCCAGCATCCATACTTTCCCAATCAACTTCTCTACAGTTAAAATCTCCCATTAATATTATTCTATTTCTTCGTTCAATTAACATTTCTAGCCTAATAATGGATTCACTTCTTAACTGTTCGTAATCTTCCTTTGTCCATGCCCTAGTTTTGGGGGGCATATAAAAAACTATTACATCCGTTTTTCTCCATAATTGTCCTCTTTTTCAACTCCCAAAAGTTCAGCCTTAGTATTTTCAATTTCTATATTCTTTACTCTTAGGTCATTATGGGTTAATATCACTATTCCTCCCCCAAATTTGCCTTCTCTGTCCTTCCTCCAAATCTTATAATTATTCCAGCCAAATAATTTTATATCGACATCTCGGGGCAATTTAGTCTCTACTAGGCAAACAATTTCAGGTTTATTTTCATTTAAGTAGTCTCCAATTTCCCCTTTCTTAGATATTAATCCATCTACGTTACTATACATGATGCTCAGATTTGCTGCACTGTTGTTATCTTTACTCGTTCTTCTCTTTTTCATATTCATATCCATCCCCTTTGTTTCTTTCACGTCTAGTTCTTCACACACACACACACACTCACACGGTCGTAGAGGGAGAGAGACGGAGCTGCTCCTGGATCGAGGGGAAATAATCGCAGAACTAGCAGCGAAAAGGAGATAGCCTATTGTGATTATGTGGTTGAATGCGTGAGTGGTGGTCCCGTCGGATATTAGTTTAAAAAAACACAAGTTTCTGCCCGAAAAATACGAGACAAAGTGAAAAAGAAAGTTTCCATATGGTTGCATCATGGCGGAGAGAGACGGAGGATTGTTTACAACTGGCGAGGGGGAATTTGCGGGCTTCTCCGAGCTAAATGTAGGCAAAGGAAGTGATAAGCTGCAACAAACAAGAGTAGCAGGAGTCGAGAAAACGGCGGAGAGGAATGTCCAGGAGTTAAAAAAGGTATGGGAAGTAATTAAGCAGCTGCAAGAACGGACCATAGAGCAAGAGAGAGAGATCAAAGTCCTACAGAATAGACTGGAAAAGGTTAGCACACGTAGTGAGGAACAAGAAAAAGAAGTTACAGAATTAAAGGCGAATAATGAATCCGCATCAAATGAAATAAAACAGCTGAAGAGGGAGAATAAGAGTTTGGAAGAAGAAAGGGACAGAATAAAAAGTAAACTAGATGAATACGAATCAAAATCGAGGAGGCAAGATGAGCATATTCAGGAAATCAAGGAGCAACATAAGGGGTGGAAGAAAATACAGGAGGAAGGAAATGTAAATTTGAAGGAAATCATAGAGCAACAAAGTAAGGAAAAAGTGGAAAAGGAAGTGGTTAGAGTACTAAGAAGTAGAGAATCTTTGGTTAGGGATGTAGCAGACAAGAAAAAATGTGTGATAATTTCAGGAATAAAAGAAAAACGAATGACAGTGAGATCTGAAAGAGAAAGAGAGGAACTGAGCAAGGCTAAAGAAATAATATCACTGGTTATGGAAGGAAACAATGAAGCCCAAGAAGAGATTGAAGAAGTGTTTAGGTTAGGAAAGTACGAGGATGGTGGGGCAAGGCCCATGAAAGTAAAGTTTAAGTCCCAAGTAATAGTGAATGAAATCATAAGTAGAACGTGGAAATTGTCAGAGAAAGAGGGGTTTAAAAATGTTTGGATTAGGAGAGATGCAAATGAAGAGGAAAGAGCTAAATTAAAGGAGTTAGTAAAGGAAGCAAAGATAAAAAACAAACAACGAACGGAGAAAGAGAAGACAGAGTTCTATTGGAGAGTTATGGACCAGAAATTGAGAAAGTGGTATCGACGGAAGGAAGGGGAGACGAGAGTATAAAAAACGATGAAAAAAGTTTGAAAGTGGCGTACACAAACATTGATGGACTAATATCGGCAAGGTTAGAAATCAATGATTTTTTGAGGGCACACGAACCTGATGTTATGTGCTTTGTAGAAACTAAATTGAAAGAAGATATTGATGTTCATATGGGAGGTGGGAAATACAAATTATGGAGAAGAGACAGAAAAGAAAAAATGGGAGGAGGAGTGATGATAGCAGTGAAGGACAATATAAACGTAGATACTGTGGAAATGGCAGAGGGTAGGGCCGAAGCCATAAATTTGAAATTAGAAACTGGGGAGAATGGTAAGAGAGATATGGCAGTGGTATATGTTCCCCCTAAGACGAGAGCATGGAATGACGATGAATACCAGGAGATGTTGTCAGACATGGTTAGTTATCTACAGAAAGTGATCGAGAAAAGCAACAATATAATCCTAATGGGTGACTTTAATTGTAAAGAGGTGAACTGGGAGGAATGGGACTCGGGAGGCAGTGAAGATTCATGGGGCACAAAATTGTTAAATATAGCAATGAATAATGTAATGACACAGTGGGTTAAAGAAGAGACACGATTCAGAGGTGATGACACACCAGCAAGATTAGATTTGCTACTATCCAGGGAGCCTGATGTAATTGAATCATTAAATTATGTGTGTCCTATAGGAAAAAGTGATCATGTGGTCATTGAGTTCCAGATGATGATAGGGAACATGGTGCCAAGAGATGAGCTTTATAGGCAAGGACGATACAACTTTGGGAAAGCAAACTTTGCAGAATTGAGAAAATTTTTTGAAAATGCGGACTGGAGAGGGTTCAGAGAAACAAGAGAGATACAAAGGAAGTGGGATATCTTTTTGGACCTCTACAATTTGGGAGTGGAAAAATATGTGCCAAGAGTAAGTGGGAAAGAAAACAGGAAAAAGGTGTGGTTTAATAGAAGGTGTATAATAGCGAAAAAAGAGAGGGACAAGGCATGGAACCAATGGAAAAAGAGAGGTAATATCAGAACAAAGGAAGAATATAAAAGAACTAGAAATGAATATACAGGAATACGTAGAGAGGAAGAAAGGAACTTTGAAAAAGGTATAATTGACAAATGTAAGGATGAACCCAAATTGTTTTATAGATTTGTTAATGGCAAATTGAAGCAAAGGGAAGGAATCACCAGACTGAAAGTAGAAGGAGAGGTCTACAAGGATGCAGTAATGCAAGCTGAAGTAATGAACAAATGCTTCCAATCGGTTTTCACTAAGGAAAGGGAGTTTGTGGAAGGAGAGGAAGTGATTAGAAATGTAGTGATAAAAGATATAAAAGTGGAAGTGCAGGAAGTGTATAAATTACTGGGAGCTCAAGATGTAAGGAAGGCCCCAGGACCGGATGGAATCTCTAATTGGGTACTGAAGGAATGCAGAGAACAACTGGCGGATAAGATTCACAATTTAATTGTGTGCTCCTTGGAAGAGGGGAAAGTGCCTCGGGAATGGAAGAGGGCAAATGTGGTGCCAATCTATAAGGGAGGAAACAAGGAAGAACCCCTGAATTATAGACCAGTGTCCCTAACCAGCATGGTTGCGAAATTGTGTGAGAGAATCCTGAAAGATAGATGGATAAAATATCTGGAAGAGATGAATATTTTGACTGAAAGTCAGTTTGGATTCAGAAGTGGAAGGTCATGTGTTTCCAACTTGTTGAGCTTCTACTCAAGGGCGATTGACGTGCTACAGGAGAGAGACGGTTGGGTGGATTGTGTGTACTTAGATCTGGAGAAGGCCTTCGACAAAGTACCCCACAAGAGACTATTATGGAAATTAGAGCATATAGGAGGACTGAAGGGAAGCCTCCTGGAATGGATGAGAGACTTTTTGAGTGACAGACAAATGAGGACAGTAATAAAGGACAGGACATCTGGATGGAGGGAAGTAACAAGTGGTGTCCCACAGGGCTCGGTGTTGGCACCAGTAATGTTCTTGATTTATGTAAATGATATGGTAGATGGAGTGAACAGCTACGCAAGCCTGTTTGCTGATGATGCAAAGATCTTGAGAAAGGTAGAGGTTGAAGAGGACTGTAAAATGCTACAGGAGGATCTGGATAGGATATATGATTGGAGCCGGATGTGGGAAATGAAATTCAACGCAAAAAAATGTAAAATATTGGAAATGGGTAAAAGTACCAAGAGGCCATCATTGAATTATTTGATGGGTAATGAACCAATTAGAAAAGCGAGAGAAGAGAAAGATTTGGGAGTGCTGGTCCAGGATAGTTTGTCACCTGAAAAGCACATAAATAAGATAGTGAGAGAGACATATAAACTCTTGACCAATATAAGAGTGGCATTTCATTACATGGATGAGGAGATGATAAAAAAATTGATAGTGGCCATGATCCGGCCCAGGTTAGAATATGCAGCAGTAGTGTGGTCCCCACACAAAAAGAAAGATATAACCAAGATTGAGAGAATACAAAGAACAGCAACCAAGATGGTCCCTAGTCTGGCAGATTTGCCATACAGAGAGAGGCTGGAAAGGCTGGATTTGCCCTCCTTAGAGGAAAGGAGAGAGAGGGGTGACATGATTGCAGTGTTCAGGACCATGATAGGAGTAGATAAAATTGACAGAGAAAATCTGTTTGTGTGGGATGAGAGAGCAACAAGAGGACATGGAATGAAACTAAAGAAGCCAAGCTGCTCGAAGGACATCAAGAAATATAGTTTTCCGTATAGATGTATAGACCTGTGGAATAGCCTGGACAAAGAGATCGTCCAGTCTAAAAACTTAAATGAGTTTAAGGCAAAATTTGACTTATAGAGACGGGACCCCACGAGCGTAGCTCATTTCCTGTATATCACAATTAGGTAAATACAATTAGGTAAATACATACCACTTCCTTGCATTCATATCCATCACTCTCCAAAAAAAAGTTTTACGTTCTTCCTCTGTCCTCCTGTCATTTTTTTCCTTTACTTGGTCCTTCAAAGATTTTAAGACTTCTCTTTCTTCTTCATTCAAGTCTTTTCTTACTATAATATTTTCCATTCCTGCCTCTTTACTTAGTTTCCAGGTCACCTTAAGTATGTCATTTACAACACTTTCTGAAGACATCGTAACTCTCATTGGTCTTGCTTCCCCTTTCTTATATGGCCCTATCCTCCTTACTTCCTCAATTTCTTTTTCCCACTTGTTTCCTTCGGGATCGATCTTGTCCAATATTTGCCTCACCTGATTTGAGTCTCTCTCGAGTCTCACAGACCTAACTTTTTCTTCCTCCTCCCTGTTTCCAAATATTATCACACATCTGTTCCTTTCTACTGTTTCTCTCACTATTTTCTCTTTTTTCTTCAATATTTTCACTACATTTTCTTCCATTTTTTTCTTGTTCATTTCCCTTTCTTCCTGAATAATTTCCCTTAAACTGACTACTTCTTTCTGTTCCTCTTCCACATGTGCCCACTTTGCCTTTTGCTCTTCTAACACACTACTTACCTTCTCTGTTTGGTTACTGCTCTCTTCTAGTTTTCTCCGTAATTCAATATTTTCTCATTTTAAATTCTCGATCTCCTGGTTCGCTGTCTCATTGGCCTGTATCAAACTCTGTATAGTATTTTCGGTTTTTTCAGGCATGTCTCTTGATACTAGATCTTCCACTTTCTTTTCTAGACCACTAATTCTCGTAATCAATGTTTTAACCAGGTCCATTACATTTGTTTCACTGTCAAATCTTGGGAATTCCGGTTCCCCAGTGTTTACATGGTCGGCCATCTTTAAGGTCGGTTGCAGTACTAAACTGAACAGCTGTTCCCAAAATTCCTATAAAAACATTCATGTATACTTAATGACAATAGTTCTTTACATTTTTGATAGACTATAATAACTTGCAATACTTAAAATTATTAACAAGACTGGAGACAGGACAATTCCTGAAAACTACTTAGGGTTTGTTGAGGCGGTTTGAGACACGTCTTCTCGCTGTGGCTGCCACTCCGTGTGTGTGTGTGTGTGTGTGTGTGTGTGTGAGAGAGAGAGAGAGAGAGAACAAACAGTGCAGCTGTACATTATTAGTTAAATCTTTGGTACCTTATTACCTGTGATAATCTTTGGTACCTTATTACCTGTGATAGAGAAATCATTTATCTTTTTCCCAAGAAAATAGTAATGTATCCATCCATCCATCCCTCATCCAGTCCTACGATGCCTCATGAGGAGTGTAGGTGCCCGAGGCCAGGCAAGTTGGTCCTGACATTAAAGTTGAGAGTGGCCAGCCTCACTCATCCCTGAGTGGCATTACGTGAGCAATAACCCAAACCACCCCTTGGATATAAATCTTCTTCCAGTAATGCAAAACAAATATGATATAAGTCCATGCTTGATTGGTGGACTTATCAAAACTACTTCACTTAATCCTCCTCTCTCTCAAAACATTCACATTATCTTCTCATTAACTTTGCGTACAAAAATATGTGCTGTATAACTTAATCTATATAACTAGACTTACATCAGCAGGGTAGCAGTGACTTGTTTATTATGGTTCAAGTTCATTACAGAAAGGTTGGTCGATAGGAGGGTAGACAGTTGTAATTACTGCGTTTTCTCCTTTTCACCATCTCATGGTGAGCTGTGTGCATACCTCTTGAATAAAAAAATTAGCAAAGCATAATTGAGACATTCAGTCGAATGATGACAAATGTGCCAAATATCTCAAATTGAGATTTAGGTTGTAGCTTACTCATCCGCCATTTTTCTATCCAGTAGAAATGTTTTCATGGCATGTTTGTCTTTACAACATGGTCAGAAGTCTTATACAACAAGGTAGATTCTCTTCCCAACACGCTGCAGGTTGGTACACGTGGCCTGTGTCTCTCCCGAGGAAAGTTGTGGTGGAAGAAAGACGAACATGCCAGCAAGCACTGTTTCAGGCTGCCAATGAGTAGTGGGTCTCATGATGACGTCACACGCACCCAATCAATGGCCGTGTTTTGTGGGCGTATCGGCTGGTGGGTGTGGCCAGATCCTGCTCTTCCCAGTTCAGTTTACATTGTAAGCCACACAGACATGGTTTTGGTTTATTGCGTTATTTTCACCTCAGATTTACAGTGATTTGCATCACAGCATGAGTGACTTACCTGGTGATGATGACCAGGAGGTCCCTGAGCATACACGAAAGTGAAAACGTGATCCATCTTCTTGAAAACTTGCAGTTGCCAAGTAAAAAACGAAATGCTGGGGAAGCATTTTTGAGTTATAGCACAAAAACGGAAGTGTCACCAGGGAAAATTGGTCCTTCTTGTAAAAGTGGCAGCTTCAACAGCTTGTGCAGTGATAAAGTGAGTGATCTATTTACAGCTTTTTGAGTAGTGAGTGTTTATAACAGACAGAACAGTTACACTGACAGTCATTTGAAAATTATTGCTACGAAGCAGCCTCGTGTCTAGGGCCATAAATCACGTAAGACATGTATAATTACCTATTGTGTTGAGTATGCCAATGTGACTTATGATGTCTGTGGATCATCATTCCTCAGCATTCACAGTTTAAGTGAGTGTAGAGTTCATTCTGTACTCAACAAAGTGACTGTAATGAATCAGTGGAAACCAACAAGCGAGGCACTGGTCCTAATTTGAAGCAAGTTAATTATGAACAGAAGGTACTAGACCGACGATATACTAGGTCACTGTCAGTCCTCACAAACAGCACTTAAATACATGCAGCACTACTGTGCATGGGTTGGTGATTGTCCTTCTTTTCATTTTTGTGGCTATTTTCAAATTATGTTTTTTTTTTTCTCATAGAGGTACTGTGGTTTGGGGTTAATAACTGAACAGCAGTATAACCTGATATATCATATACTTTTATTTTATTCTTATGCGTCATAAAGTATTTTACCAGCTCTATTTTTTTAGACATTATTTATTGAAATTGTGCTACTGGTTAATGAGTTACAACGAAACAAATTTTTAACACTGTTTCTGTCAAATCACTGTATTGGCACATTTGTCATTATTTGACTAATCTATTAGAATGTAATTACTGTAATTTGTTTTACCGTAAAGTGGGGTGACTTCGGACTTGGGGACGACATCAGACATTTCGGGAAAAAATGTAAACCAATTAAAATACAGAGAAATGAAAATCTGGTTGTGAAAAAAATATGAGTATTATTAAAGAGGAATGTTGTAGCTATAACTTGGATAAAATAATAATGTAATCCCATTTACAAAATTTGTGTAAATATTCATTGAATACGTAATAAAAAAGGCATTTTTTTTGTATCAGTCAAACTTCTACTGAGCGTAAAGAATGGGAAGGTGTGAAGACATGTGACCATAGCCAGAACGTCACAAAAACATTTGCAATACCATACATACAGTTACTTTGGCCTCAGCGTCCATAGTTCAAGGTCCACAGGCCTAAGCAAATTTTCTTCTTTTTCCACATTTAATGGGGTTACTTAAGACACGTGGTGCCTTTGGACAGGAAAAAGGAAAAAAATATAGCTTCCAACTGTGCATGCATGTGCAGACACACAGATGCACACAGACAGTATTTCTACCTAACTATACATATCAAGCATCCTTTCAGTCATAACAACATTTGTCACTTGCTCCCTTCTTAAGAAACCTTAACAATGTAAGGCGACCGATGTTGACATGATTTGGGGGGGTGCTTGCTGTGCGTTACTAGGTGAAATTACTGTATATTAAAGTTGTCTTTCTTTTACAGGAGGCAAAATGCCTAGGAAATATGTCCCAAAAGTGCAAAGTGAAAAGAGGAACTATACTAGCAAAGTAGATAAAGACCGCTTTAAAAAAGTCAAAGATGACATTGGAAAAAAACACCTGAGTGTGCATAAGGCAGCTACAAAATGGAACTTAAAAGTACCTTATATGAATATCAAAAGGGAAAGCAAACCAAAACAGCTGGTGGACAGACTGTGTTGTCATTAACCCTACCCTACCATAGATGATTACGGTGATGTAGACAAGGATGACATTGTTAAAATGTTGCCAGAGCCAACACTTGATAAAAATCTAGTATGATATTCGATGTGGATGTCAATAGCTGGCTTGTGTGTATGAGAGAGAGAGACAGAGNCTACCCTACAATAGATGATTACGGTGATGTAGACAAGGATGACATTGTTAAAATGTTGCCAGAGCCAACACTTGATAAAAATCTAGTATGATATTCGATGTGGATGTCAATAGCTGGCCTGTGTGTATGAGAGAGAGAGACAGAGACAGAGACAGAAAGAGAGAGAGACTGTTGTGTGAGAGAGAGAGAGAGAGACAGAGACAGAAAGAGAGAGAGAGAGAGACAGAGAGAGAGTGAGAAGCAAAGAGACAGAAGGAGAGAGAGAGTGAGAAACAGAGAGACAGAAGGAGAGAGAGAGAGAGAGAATTATTGGGTAATGAGGCTCAACATGATCAGTAAGTTTAAATTAATAGGTGTAGAAGAAGGGGATGAATAAGAAAAGTGATAATCATGTGATACAAATATTTGTTTAATTTATGAGCTTTAATTTTGCATATCATTACTGTAGCAAAATGGCACAATGAGTCATAAATTACTTAGGCTGTAATGTATTAAGTCTGGTGCTACTTGTGATACTTATATTTACCTAATTAAGATTTATTTGCTTTATCTCAAGAATATTACATTTTCAAGGCATCATTACGTGATTTCACAAAGAAAATCATTTATTTTTTTAAGTTAGAAAAGTTCCTACACGTTCTGTGTACCAGAATTAAATTGTGAAAAACACTTACGTGGCTTTATTTCAAACACACATATGTGTATGTGTTCAGTGTGAGAAAAGGAGTACAAAATAAGTTATAATCTTTATTTAATCCTATAGGGGTTACAAAAATATGTTTTTCACAGTTTCTTTTTTTTTAAACCTCCGTCAGTGTCCGAAGTCACCTCAGCAGTGTCTGAAGCCATTGCCAAATACATGCGCTCCCATTTAAAGGGCAAAAGCTTTGACTGTCTGAAGTCACCCCACCCCAGTCCGAAGTCACCCCACATCGATTATGACTTCGGACAGCATTATAAATATTTTTTTTTAAATGCAAGCAGAGACCTGAATTTTTTTCACCTGTCTCACCATAAAGCTACGTTCTTAAGCCACACATTCATGCAAGAAATAATCTTGTTAAAGCTTAACATGCTGAGTTACGACTTAGAATAGGTAAAAATCATCCAAAGTCACCCCACTTTACAGTATTTCATTTTATAAAGGCTCCAACATGCTCTCATGCATTAGCTTTCATCACCTAATGGCAGCTCTCCACACTGATCAATCTCTAGCATCCCCTGTATTCAGTCCCTTATTCCAGAGATCACACTCTGTGACCTCTTCCCAAGTATTTTTTTTTGTGGTGTACCCTTTTTAAGTCTACCCACAACGTTCACATTTCTCCCCCATGGCACCTAGTTGTTATCCTTCATCCTCTTCACATGCCCAATCCATCTCATTCTACACCTTATCACATCACATCACACACAGTCAAGTCTCATCCTTCTTGTAAATTGTTCATTCATAACCCTAGCCCAACCCTCTTGGCCTGTCATTTAAGGATTCACTACACATCCATCTGATTCTCATCACTCTATGTCTGTCTGTCTATCTGTTTATAGCCAGATGCCCTAATCCTGCAAAGGTTGGCCGCATACAAACGTCTCCAAGCCACTTTGTCACTCACCTTTTGACTGCCCTCCCCCCAACTCACTCCCCCCTCCCTCATATACCTCTCAACTCCATCCCTCCACTTCATCCTCGGTCTCCCCCTCCTTCTCCCTCCCTCCACTTCACCTACATATATCCTCTTAGTCTTTCATTCTCCAATCTCTCCACATGTCCAAACCCCCTCAGTGTATTTCTCCTAATTTCTCAGTCACATCCACATCCACCCCACAATGTTCTTTCACTTCTTCATTCCTCAGCCTGTCCCTCCATGTCACTCCACATGCTCCTCTCAGGTAACTTATTTTCTCTGCTCTCACTCTTGACTTGTTCCCCTCTAGCAAGGTCCACACCTCGGTTTCATACATCAGGGTAGGGATCATAATACTATCATGCAGTGACTTCTTGACTTCCATACTCACCTCCCTGTTTCTCATCAACACTTTCTGTGAACAACCAACCTTCCTTCCTTGCTGTACCCTTTCAAGCACTTCATCCCCAAAACTTCCATCCTTACTCATCACACTACCCAGGTACTTGAATGCATTCACATTCTCCATATCCTCACCATCCAACCTCACTATGCATTCTGTAACTTCATTCCTCTCAAACCCCATAACTTTGCTCTTGTTTACATTAACTTTCAGATTCCTCTTCTTACACACTGTCCTAAATTCATTCACCAAACCTTGCAATTCCCATTCATCTTCAGTCGACAATACTGTATCATAAGCAAACAGCAACACTGGAATCTTCCATACCTCACCCTCATTTGTTAGAGCCACTTCCACATCCACTGCCCTACTTTGCACCACCCTTACAACATCCATGAATATAGTAAACAGCCATGGAGACATTACACATCTCTATTTCAGTCCCACATTTAGATCAAAGAACTCACTCAGCTCACCATCCACTCGCATCGTAGCCCTAGCTCCCTCATACATACTCTTCACAGCACTCGACAATTTCCCACCCACTCCATATATTCATAATACATACTCTTCACAGCACTCGACAATTTCCCACCCACTCCATATATTCATAATACCTTCCACGTACCTTGCCTATCTACTCTGTCATATGCTTTCACCAAGTCCATGAAAGCAGCATACACTTTCTTTCCCTTCTCTAGATACTTCACTAAACATCTTAGAACAAATATCTGATCTACACACCCTTTTCCCTTCCTAAATCCCCCTTGTTCTTCTCCAACTAGCTTCTCTGTCATATTCCTAACTCTATCAATAAGTATTCTACCATATGTTTTTCCAGTCACACTAAGAAGGCAAATACCCTCTATGGTTACTGCATATTTCTCTCTCCCCTTCTCCCTTGTATAAAGGTACAGTTATACCTGATTTCCCGGCTTCTGGAACCCTTCCCTCCTCCCAAGCCAATCTACACAACTTCCATATTCACTCCACAACAATCCCACCCCCAGTATTTCAGCATTTCACCACACACTCCATCAGTTCCTGGGACCTTTCCCATCTTGACTTTCATTGCGACAACTTCTTCTGCCCTACTGATCTCTTCCTCCTTCCTCTCATCTCTACTTCTCCAAGCCATTCCCTAACCACTTATACTTGCACTGCTTTCACTCTCTACATTCAACAAATCCTCAGAGTGCTCTTTCCATCTCCTCTTCTTCTCTCTCTTCTCCACCAACAATCTATTATTCTCATCTTTCACTCCCCTACTATTTCCCCTTTCATACTGTCGTACTTTCTTTACCTCTTTCCGAAACAATTTCTTACTCTCCTTCCATTTCACACTCAGAATCCTCCCAAACTCTTCATCCACTCTCTTCTTACTCTCCTTCACCTTCCTTCTCCTGCTCATATATACCTCTCTCTTCTTTCTCTCATCTTCTTCCCAGCCTATACTAGCTAGCCAGTCACTATATGCCTTCTTTTGTTCCATAGCTCGATTCACCTCATTATTCCACCTTGCTGTCCCTTGCACACCCTTGCATCTCCTCCCCACTTCACAAACCACCTCACTTGCTGTGCCTATCTCTTCAGTGAATATCTTGTATACTTTTTGCACCCCTTCCATCTCCTCTAACTCGTACCTTCCTGATCTTTCTTCCACTATGCCCTTATAACTCTGCTATTTTTTCACTGTCTTGCAGCTTCATTCTTTCCCGTTTCTTGTTTCCTGTTTCCTCCTGTCTTTCCCTTGGGCTCTTCACCCATTTTCTTTGAAGCCTTACCTTGGCCATCACTAAGTGATGGTCCGAGATTCCATTCCCCCACCTTCTCCACACTCTTGCATCCAACACTTGTCTTCTCATTCGCTCATCCACACAGATGTAATCTACCAACAAGTTCACCATCCATCCTCATTACTCTCGATGTATACATGTGGATCATCTTATGCGGGAAGAAGGTGTTGGCTATTGCCAACCCCTTACTAGCACAGATGTCCACCGAAGCACTACCATTCCCATCTACTTCAGCTGGCAGAACCCGCTGACCAACCACTCCATCCACTCGTACATTCGCAACTTTACCATCCATGTCTCCAATCAAAAAGACTCTCTCGCTCCTCTCAAACTTACCCATACATGCTTCTACACTCGCCCAAATCTCATCTTTCATTCTTGCCACTTGGTCCTTTATTGGCACATATGCATATACAGTTGCCCAAGCTTGTATACCTACTTTCATCTTCACCCATACAATCCTTGCACCCACTGTTCCATACTCTCTTATATTCTCCTTCCACTTTTTGCTTATCATCAGACATACTCCCTCTCTTGCCCTCTCATTCTCATTAATTCCTGCACATATTCTTAAACCATACTCCCATTCTCTCACCGTTTCACCTTTCCATTTAGTTTCAGTCAGTGCACATACATCCAGCCTTGCATCCTCAAGCACCTGAACAATCTCTCTCTGTTTCACCTCATCATTCACTCCTCTCACATTCCACGTTCCCATCCTTAGAATGTCCTTTGTTTGTTCTTTGGTCGTCAGTGTATAGTCTGGCCTGGTTCGAGGCACTTTGTTCGCTTGTTTAGTTGGTTCTTTTTACGGGGTGGGGCAATAACCCACCAACAACCCTTTTAGTTGCCTCATACAGCAGACAGGGATACTGGGGGAGTATTCTTGAAACCCCTTACCCCCAGGGGGGTCCTACTTCTAGGGGGGTATGTACAGTAAAACCTCGATATAACGAACCCCGGTATTGCAAATTTCGGATATAGTGAATGGCCAAATCACGTCCAAACTTCCCCTGGAATTTGCAAACAAAGGTCGCTAATGGGGGGAGTTCAAGCATCAGCCCATGGCGACAACAGCATTCCTTCCTGGCACAGTACTGTATGTGTACTGTAACAGTACTACATTGTGCATGTAGGACCAAACGACTCCCTGGATATACCGACCTAGGTTCGGTAATCCCTCGGATAATACCGACTCTCAGATACAGTATGACCTCACCATAACAGACTTCACTAGACTGGGATTCGCTTTTTTCGGAGTCAAGGAGCCTACCGGAAATTTTCCTTATTTATCGGTAAGCTTCAAAAAAGTTAGAAGCAGTCCAGACTGCCTAACCTCAGGCTGGGGCAGCCATGTTGGCCGCGCAGTTTGTGTGTCAGTTGGTGGTGGGCTGCCGACGTCACTGTTGTTCCCCCATGCTCTGGCCTCATCATTTGCCTGAAGTCCCTGATATACTGCTCAAGGGTGACGAATGATAAGTGATATATAAAAAGTGAATATCTTTTGTTTGTAAGATCATAAATAATTTAGTGCATAAAGTGTACAGTACAGTATTTGTAGTGTTTAAGATTAAATTATGCCAATAAAGTACTTTCTAAATGCTAAAAAATTAAGAAAAGGAGTTTGCATTAATAATAATATTAATATAAATTCAAGACACCAAACATTAATCACACGGCGAGCGGTTTGTGTGTTCGTGCGTCGCTTGGTGGCGGGCTGGCAGCGTCACTATTTGTTCCCCTGTGCTCTGCCTCAGTCAACCCACATCATTTCCCCCCACATCATTTCCCCGGAAGTCCGTGATGTACTGCTCGAGGGTGGCAAGTGATAAGTGAAATACACAGGCAAAGTGAACATCTTCAGTTTGTAAATTCATAAAAAATATGGTGTATAAAGTGTACAGTACAGTATTTGAAAAATTCTTAAAATTAAGTACACCACACGGCACGCAAGGTACAAGTGACACCTCCAGTCCCTGTCCATAATTCATCTCCTGCCAGTGAAGACAATCAGGAGGATAATTCACTGTTCCTTGATGATGACCCTGAAGATAATGGGTAATGATTTTGAAGGATTTGCTCTGAAGGATCCTTCACCAAGTGCTGAATGATGATAAACACTCGGCAAGGTGACGGGGTAGAGTAGGGTGAGCCAAGTGAGTTGTAATGGTTTTCGTTTTTATTTTTGTTTTCGTTTTTGAAGACTCCAACATGCTTGCATGCGTTGGCCTTGGTCATCTAATGGCGGCTCTCCATGCTGCTCGATCTTTGGCAGCCTCCCTGTTCAGTCCCTTAATGACCTCGTTCTTGGTCTACCCCTCCCAACCCCTTCCCCAATATTAACACTTCTCACCCTCTGTACCCATTTATCATCCCCCATCCTCTCCACATGTCCAAACCACCTCAGCTTACCTCTCCTCATCACAACACCAATACACTCCAGTCCCATCCTACCTCTCAACCCTTCCATCGTAAACCCAGCCCCCCCAGGCCTTGCACGCAGAAATGCACTGCACATCCACCTAATCATTGTCATTTCTGTACGATTAAACCTGTAAATATCCTCTTCCTTTACTGCCCAGGTCTCACTACCATACAGCATCACACTTCTAACACATGCTGCATACAAAGACCCCTGCACGTAAGGAGAGTTCTCTCAATGTCAGGAGAGGCAACAGCTCCCTGAACTTTCTCCAACCACTTCTCACCCTAGCAACCGAGCTAACTACAGCCCCATCACCGGCACATAACATGTCTCCCAAATAATAAACCTCCT